>JANRGW010024642.1:0-17249 GCA_024733675.1 Psilopsiagon aymara | reverse complement strand
GGGGTGGGAAGAGAAAAAACAATTGTTACATGATCTTCAACAAAGCATTAGCACTGGAATTAACTTGGGCAGGTAGTTTCAGTGTTTAAGGAAAAATACGAATATCTTTAAGAAAATCTTACAGTTACATTTATTTTGAGAGTTGCCTATAGATACATTCCATTGTGAAAAAGCTAAACATGTTTAAATGTTAAACTTAGAAGACAGATATAGGCCTTGGTGATGGGCAGTTTAGTATATTTTACTTTCCAAAGAAGATTTTGCTTCCATAAAATTCATTTGTTCAGTAGAACTGCTGCTGTAGGAAAAGAAGGAATTTTTCTTTAAGAAGTTTGTTTTTTTTTTTTTTTTTTTTAAATCATGGAAATTAAAGGGAAGATTGCTTTAAAAAACAAACTAATTAGAGATTTTCTAGTGTCATGAAACATTAGCAAGTTCGGATACAGTCTTCTGCTCTTCATGGATAGGGCATCATAAAAATATGAACCATCACTTACACTTAACTGTTGTTTGTACATCATGTCTTTAGTTATTTGTATGTAAAAATGGCCTGATTTTTATCACTATATCTATACTAATAAGTGTTACAGGATCTCTGCAGTCATAACAATGGGGAAGGAATAAATTTTGAAAGAAAATGCAAAACCAACAAATAGACATGAATTGGTCATGAATAAGTTTTGAAATTCAAGGATTTGTAATCACTGAAATCTGGGATGTCTTCTATTGGCAGTCTGAACTTGAACTCTCTGTGACTGGAATGATGTTAAACAGAAACTTAACTCCTCTGAAAACAGTGAACCAGAAGTCCTTTCAAACATCTTCACAGTCTTGTTGCCCCCTATACATTCAACTTGAACAGTCCTGCTACTGAATGTAAACACCAAACAAGTTAAAACATGCTATCTACACTTTTGTACAGTGATTCCTCTTCATCCTCTAATATCCCTTAAGAGCTTAAGGGTTGCTTCTAGTTTGTTGATATCATTCCCGCGGCTGCACTTCAATAACCTTGTGATAATCTTGGATTCTGTAGGCCTGAGTGAGAATGGAGAAATCAATAGGAATGTTCTGTTGTTCATAGATTTTAGGTTGGGGGGAGTGGGGGTGGTGGTTTTTGTTTTTGTTTTTTTTTTTGGTGTTTTTTAATGTATTTTTTTTCCCCCCTCATCTATCCATGTTCTACTTTTAGTTTAATGTTTACCTGTAGGGAAACTTGGTTAAATGGTTCTGGATTCAGTTGAATGCTCATATAAGAGCATCTAAGCCTAAAATTTATGTAGAAAAAAAATAAAGCACGCATAAATTTTCATTGTATTTTAGTTCCAGAAAAGTAGTACATTTCTGTTCCCTTCTTGAGCAGTAAGTCTGGATCTGCGTGACTGAAAATAACTGAAGCTATTTCCTTCAAGTTTATTTGGCACAGATTCATTTAAAGCAAATGAGCTGTCTTACATCTTTCATTTTGTCTGGGGGCAGAATCTGCTGCTTGGTGCTACCTTGCATTTTCAAATAGTTTAACCTGCATGAAGAAACATGGCCTGTCCTCAGCCAGCAGAAAATACTTGGAAAACAAAAAACCACACATAGTCTACCTGAAAGAAATCCAAAGAGATCACCCATTTATCTAGCTTTGTATTTGCGCATAGTCTCACCAACTTGCCCCTTATAATATTCAAGATACTCAAGGCGCCTGTCCAATTTAAGAGGTTTTGAACAGGATCAGCTGGATTTGCCGCACATCTTCCTTGCATCTCATTATTATGTGTGATTCAGAAGTATAAGCAGATTTTTATTTGGCAAAGTCAGGACTTGTGGAAATCGTAAAGATTCATGACATTACTTTTGGCAACAGTTCTTCCTCCTGGCAGAAACTGTGAAAGAAAGAATTTCATATTGATGATAGTCTGAAGTATTCAATATTTTCCTTGAAAGAAGATTTTGAAGATTTATCCTTTATATCTTTTATATAGACTATTAATAAAGGTAAAAATTCATTGCTGCCATTTTCTTATTTATGCATACTGCTATAAAATAATAGCCTATTAACACATGGAGCAAGGGTGCTGATCATTTTATGTAATAACATTCCTGCCAGTTCAGGAACTTAGATGCTAGCGGGAAGGGGAATTACAAAAGAGCATAAGGATATGCTAATTCTTTTTTTTTTTTTTTTTTAGCCTCCCTGTTTAGAAGCTTAGTGGGATAACTCTGATTAAACACTCGGAAGAAGAAAAATGGGTGTGTCTGGATGCAAAATAGCCATAAGTTTGCCATGCATCACTTTAAAGGCCTTTTAAATTAGAAACTGTTTTTTCCTCACAAACATACACACACAGCAGGCTGAAAGCCAGATGCTCAGAGGCCTTACCATAGCTGACTTATACTGAAAACAGCAATTACCAATAAACTTCAAAAGGACATACACTTTTTGGAAGAATAATTGAAATATGTTATTTGTGCTTGCAATTACTAAAGATGCTGCTTTGCATAAAAGAGTGGTAATATCCAGTATTTTCCGAAGTAGGCAGAGCATTCAGGAATAATTCTTTTTTTTTCCTCCTATTTCAGGGTAAAGTGCTGTAATATGCTCAGGGGATGCTTACAATTTGGTTTAGCAGCAGTGTCATCCTGTTTGGTACAGTTGTGAGGAGAAGGTTCGTTCACTGACAGACCCCTCTGGCACCCTGTGATTTCTCTGGTCCATGAGGTGAGTGCAAGGGGCTGTACTGTACTACAGGAGAAGCTGGGCTACCCAAGGCTTACCTGGCACTTGCAATTTATGCCTTTATCTCTCCACCATCTGTCACAAATACCACTGCCTTGACTTGCTTTTCCTGGCTGCTAACTCAGGGGAGGATTAGAAAGGAGTCCGCACAGCTCCCAGTGACCTCCTAAGGTGAGCCCACTAGAAGTAAGTAAAAGCAGAGGTAAATCCAGTAACTTGTATCAAAGTATACCTTGGACTTAGGCTTTCTTCGTTATTAAAAGCAAGCAGTATTTAACTGTGTAAGCAGAATAAAGCTTTTCTGCTGTGTTTGCAGGTTGCTTCTTCAGGGGTCCCAGCAGACAGACCTGTAGTGGAGAAATGCATCCTGGCAGTTTGCTGAAGCACACAATAGCCCACGAGCCTGACTCATCACCCGCTAAAAGCAATTGTTGCATTTTTGCTCCATATCAACAACCACATATGACAGGTAAAATAACCTTTTTTCTTCCCTCCACAGATTTCTCCATTCTAATTCTCTTAGATGTGTGACTATCTTTCAGCTGACTCGGAACGCAAACAACATTGAAATGGTCATTATTCTAAGACAGAGATGCTGCTACTCCACTTATTCCCTACATGTTTACACTGAACTCCTAGTATGTTTTCAAAGCACTTCACTCCTTTATTCCTTTCTTCACCTGTAATTCTACAACATAAATGACTTTTCTTTGATTGTCACTTTCCTCTGATGCTGCAATAGCATTTTAGACTCAGACTCAGACTAAAAGTGGTAAAGAACTAAACCCTCAGATTAGGCTCTTGAATCAGAGTTAATGAAAAAAACCCAACCCAAACCCACAATCTAATGAAGAAATTAAAAACAGGGTGCCTAGTAGAAGCGAAAACATCACTTAGAGACTGCTGTAGAAAATGGAATTTAAAATCAGCTAAAATATCCATGGAATAGTGTCACAATCAGTCAAGTAGCTGATTTAAAATTAAAAGAAAAAATGTAAGCAACTCAGAAATCTCCCCTTTATCCTTCCCTGTTGTTGATATATCTGATAACTCCTTTCCTGTTGAGAAGGATGGTAGGGTTTTTTTTTAATACTGATTGTTGCTTCTTATTCTAATCTGCTTAGAACTTAATTAAGCAGTTTTGAGAAAATGTCTTTGGGAAAATGTCTCTATACTGGTTGTCTGCTTCAGATACTTTATCACAGTAAGATGACAAGAGCATGGGACTGCTTTCCTTCTCCTTTCACCTCTCCATGTTCGTGGCCTTGAAAAGGACCCTGCTACCTTCACTTGAACCCAGTGCAATTTTACTTGTCAGCTTAACTGCCTGCATTGTACATTTCCACAGTGCAAGAATGATCTGACCACTCCCCTTCACATAGTCCATTCCCTTGAGGAGAACAGCACCCTCCAGTTTCACCACAAACAAGTTGCTGTACTCTTACAAGTAAAATAAAACCAGCACCTGGCACTCAAGCAATGATTCCCTTAAAATGAGATTACTGTTCTTAACAGATAATGCTTGGCACTAAACTATTTCACATTGATTTGAGCTGTGTGTCTTATTGTCTAAATTTTATTAGTTATACAGATGCAATATATTGCAAATGCTACTGACTCCCATGGTACAGTAAGACGCATGTAAATAACAACACTCTTGACCTCTTATTAAATTAATATGATTTAGTAATGCTGTGTAGGAGTGAAGAGGAGGAAGAAACGTGGGAATTAAGCAGAGTGTTAGTGTGACACTATAGAGATTTTAAAGGACAGCTATCACATGCAGCTGCTGCTGTTGCAATGAATGGATACTCTGTTACCTGAATGTATTAGAAAAGAACAAAAAACTGCCCGTATGTACTCTTGCAGTTTTTGAAAATACCACTCTTGTGGACCCGTCTTACATGATTTAGGGGGCATGATTTCTGGTTGTAGCCATAGACTTTCAGTGTTCTAGAAGACTTTGCTTGTGATTGTGACAACCTCTTGTTGCTGTCATTATTATCTGAGAAATTCTATCCTCTGCCAAAGCTGATGCTCTTTTATGACCTGTCAAAAAATAACATTCAGCATTGAAATTATGATTGTTGATTTAGACTGTTCTGGGTTTTTACACGTATAAATGCATATGCATTATCCTTTAATGAGTCAGGTTATTTAAATTTCAGATCAGATTGGGGATGTAGCGAGTTCGATGGTTCTATATTCCTTCACCATCTGTCATCAAAGAGCTCCTTAAAGCTGCAGCCTTGGTTAGAAGAATGTTTCTAAGCAAAGACTAGAGACAGGCTTCTCATCTACTGAGAATAATTTTTTTGAATGAAACTTCCATCTGACAATTGAAGACATTACGGTTATGTGGAATATTCAGAGACTATTGTGTTGGTGTTACAAAAGTGACGTTACCTCATTGGTTCACACTAGGAAAGTTTCATGCAGGAGCTCGTATCATAAGGTAATACTTTAATGCAAATCCCTGATGCTGAAACAAGGTAGATGACTGGTCTTGAGCCACACTCCCACAGAGTAGGGGACAGCTATCTCACAGGTTTTCTTCCTCTTTGTGTCGCACAATCGTAGAAGTGAAACTGTACTGGCCAAAACAGAGACTCTGTAGAGATGGTCTGAGATATTTCAGCCTTAAAGTCTCTGCAGAATTTGAGTGACAGCCTGGAAAGAGCTAGGGATTGTTTTCTGAGTGGTTTTCCCTGTGAAGGTTTTGTCCTGCATATATGTTTCCTTATCAAAGCTGTCTGGTTTTCATTCAGGCTGTTCATAGTCTCAGGAAACAGCAGGCATCAGTTAGGAGAAAGAGCAGAGAAAAGCTGAAGGCCTAAAATCAAAGAATGTCCTTAGCAGGCCTTGAAGGCACCAGAAGCAGAAAGCCTGGGCTCTGAAAACAAACAAGAGTGCTTTGGCAGAAATGAAAATGAATCGGTCTGCAGCTAGTTATTCTCCACCCATGAAGTACAGCAGATTTTTTTTTTTTTTTTTTTTTTTTCCCAATGAAAGCAGCTATGATATTTTCCCTCTCCTACATGCCCATTTTGTCCGGTTAAGTAGTGCTCCTGTTGCTCAGCAAGAAGGACAAAGGCATAGCTGACAATGCACAGGGCTCAGGAGACAAAATCTCCTGTCCTGCAATGATCATTAACTTTTTTCACTCTTATATTTTCTGTTATGTACTTTGTAAACTCTCCAGGAAAACCTTGTATCCAGGGGGCTGGTTGTTTATTAGGGCCCTCTTAAAGAAAACCACACCAAACAAAAACCCAGTAGTGTTATGTCTATAGTTTTACTTAATTCATCCAGCTCCAACCTGGGTTGAAATAACTCACAAGTGAGGAAAGAAGAAATGCTCCAGTATATTTTTCCTTTGTAAAATAAAATACAATAATAATTAATAATTGATTATTCTCATAATTGATCTACAAAAGCTATTGTATTCTTTTTAGTTAGTCTTTCGGTAGATGCTCCACTGTTGCTTTAGTGATGCTTGCTGATGAGTAAATACATCTCTCATCAGTTTATTACATAGTATAAATTGATGTTGGTATGATCTTCAAATGGCACTGAGATTTCAGTGGGGATGAATGCCACCCATCTACTAGTATCCAGAGGCTACTCTATGCAATAAAGTCACATGCACAAATTAAACATATAATTTTTGCTAAGGAGACTTTTCCTATCGCTTTCAACTATTCATGTAAGTGCTTCACTGATATGTGAAATTAGAATCATGAGCAAGCCATAATGTTCCTCTTACATGCAAATTTATGACATGGACAAAATGGATGCTATTTCCTATGCTCTAGACTCCTGTCTCAATAATATTAGAATAATTTGCCTTTACATTTCTAATTGGCTTCATGATGAAATTCTGTCCTTGTCAAATGAGTGTTGTCAACACTTTCCTGTTAAACTTGTCCTGAATTGTTAAAAGAAAGTACTTTCAGACATTTCTGAGTCTTTGGGTTCTTTCATACTTTGGAGGAATTTGTTCTCTTGAAAATTAAATTCTAAGGTAACATTGACATCCCATCAAAAAGGTGTTGGGATGTTATTTTTGCTGGACAAGTAGGACTTTAATGTTATAATGTAATATATGTTGCTAAGAACGCTAACCACATTTGTGATTTCAATGCCACAATTAAAAAATAGCAACATTTAAAATTACTATTTTTCAGTTTTCTGTTCAATTTCAGAATACAGTCTCTAGCACATGGATCTTGGAAAAATATGTGGTAGGTTATTAGGTTTATTCAGTGAATGTGACCTAAAGCATCAAGATCAGAATTTATTTGAAGAGTCAGACTGTTATAAACACTGACAAAATTAAATCACTGATTTCCCCCCCCCCCCCATTATTAGAATACACTAAACTGAAAACTTTTCTATTTCAAAGTACTACTTAAGGTGAGATACGAAAAAATCATCTCATTATAGTTGACATAATTCTCTTGTTAGCAAAGTTCTGTTGGTTCTCCATTTTATGAGTTTTGAATGTATTGAATACAATTGTTTATAGCTATTTCTAAAATCTTTGTACTCTTGTAGCGCTCCGACATGACACACAACTCCTGCTGAGTTTTGGACAGGACCTTGAACAGCCTGGTGTAACGGAGAGGAAAGGGTGTCCTTGCTTTTCACAGTTAAAGAAGGACATGTGAATTCCTTGCAAAGATGATTACAGAATTGTAAAGAATACAGCGAAAATATACAACAGCATATGAAGGAAACTAGAATTAGTTTAAAAAATTAGAGGTCAGAAAGCAAAATATGTATATGCTAAGTGTATGGTTCATAGAAGCCTGAGAAGAAGAGAGATTATTAAAAACCTACCTGTAGATGAGGTGAATATTGCCTGCCAGTTCCCCTAGGCACTGTAATATTGCAGATTTTAAATGTCTCATAAAAGTGTCATTGCTCCCAGTTCTACCTGCTGTGGCATACATCTGCACTTTGGGAAACTGCCTTCCTAATACAAAAGGCAGCCAACAGCCCCATAAAGAGTCAGATCATTTACCCTGCTGCAGTCCAAATGCATTTAGGTCAATGTTACACAGGGGTTGTTTTTATAGTTTAAAGAACTTTAAAGAAGCACTATGGGTGCTCACACAAATGGCTATAGAGGTATATACTCAGAATGTCCAGGTCTGCTCTAGATCCCTTGCCAGAGCAACAACCTGGCAGTTTCCACTGCACAGAGCAATATGACGACTCTCCATGGCATAAAGCAGTGCCTTTCTCCCTGCCTCCAGCACTGACATGAAATCTTCAGCCAGTGATAGCAAAATTTCTGCAGCTAGAAATTTTCTGCATCTCAAAAATGCAGATACTGTGTCATGCATGACACAAAACAAAGTTGCAAATATTTTTTAAAATCTTCCAGCACCTTTGGAGGAAAGTGCACTATCCCTTTTTAAAGGACGGAGAGATGGAGGTACTGGAAGAATGAATTCAGTCCTGCTGGGAGAAATGATTTTGCAGCCATGGTAGTTTTTAGTTTGTTCAGCCAGATCTCCCTTTAGCAACTACCTCACGTAGCGTTCTCATTCCTGTTTAATTCTCTTAATTTTTTGAACTGATACAGCTGTAGGAAAAAGCTGTGGCCTCTATTCCTCCTGTGTACCATCAACAGAACTCTTTATTGAGCTCAGTTCCAGCTCAAGGTAGGCATAGGAGCTGCATTACTGTCCTTAAGGGTCTACTTGTGTGGCAGATTGTCTTGCACAGACCCATCAAGATCAACAAGGTCAAAGCCCAGCTTGATGTTCAGATTCTAGCTTGAGTTTGCAGGACTGTTAGGAGTAGAGACAAAAATTTACTTTATTTATAAATTGAACAAAACACTGAGGGATGAACATAGAAGATCACAGTGGTAACCTAATCTGCATTTTTCAGAGCAGGTTCATGATAATCAGATAAACATTTTCGCGATAACAAGGGCTTTAAAGATTGTCTAGTTCCATCCCCATGCCATAGACAGGAACACCTTCCAGTAGATCAGGTTGGTCAAAGCCCAGTCCAGCCTGGCCTTGAACGCTTCAGGGATGGGGCATCTACAGCTTCTCTGAGCAACCTGTGCCAGGGTCTCACCAACCTCACAGTAAAGAACTTCTTCCTATTGTCCACTCTGAATCTACCTTCTTTCAGCAAAAGGCCATTCCAACTTGTTCTATCATTACATGCCTTTGTAAAAAGTACCTCTCTAGATTTCTTGTAGACAAGAAGGAAAGCAACAGATGAAAAAGAGCTACAAGAAAGCTAGATGGAAACATTTTGTCTGAAGTCAAATGGTGAATGGATCAAAAACCGCTGAAGCTCGTCTCTTGACAGCCAACGATCTGGGTGAAGCTCACTTGGTTTCTAGCAACTGGAAGTTTGTAAAGCACAGTTCAGTGGCTCTTCCAAGATATAGGTACTCATCTTGCTGAATGGAGATGTCTGCAGCAGAGCTAATAATCCTAAACTCTCATTAAAGGCAGATGTCTAAATTAGGTAACTCATACCCTAAAATTTCCAGTGTATACATCGACTACAAAAGGAGCTCTGAGTGAGATGTTCAGCTGTAGAGGATGATCTAGATGTCTAAACTCATGAGAAACAAAGTGGCTGCATTTCATTTAGAAAGAATTTTAGTGAAAGAATGTTATTTCTCAGAAATTGTAGAATAACTTCTATTTCAGATAGGTTTAGGTGAAAACAGCCTCAAAAATATGTAACTTTCTCAGAAATAGGAGTTCTGAGTCTTGAATAGCTCTATAGCTTTACTCAATCCTGATTGTAACAAATTGGTTCTGAAATAAAGTAATCATATATGTAGGTTTGCTAGGAAGTGTCCTCTTTTAGGAATTTAATGTGAAGAGGCTTTTTGTTATTTATCCAATGTCATTGATTGTAAATTCTAGACTGATAATAGCTGGACATGGTCAGTTGAACTGTACTATATATGTAGTGACACTACCTTATTCAGCTTGCATGCATCTTTACAAGCATGCACCTTAAACAGAAATATGGTGACCCTGGTGAAAAAAAGAGTGAAAAAGAGGCAATGACTGTGCAGATGGGGAAATGAAAGGAAAAAGGAGTAATAGGCAAGGCTGGTGGAAAACAACATTTTCCACCAGAAGGTGAGGATTTCATCATCCAATTCAGGTAAGTTTTGAGGTAGAGATTTTATATGTAAGATAAGTAATTTTTTTCTTAAGAAGCTCTTTAGTCAGTGGTTCATCTTATGACTATTTTCACATTGTATGTCATAACCGTGGTTGTATATGGGTTTTAAACTATGACATGCGGACGCAGACCATGCTGCTCCCCAGCAGCAGTCCTTTGCCAGCCTGCAGCACAGCCTTGTCCATTGCTCTGTGCATAGAAGCCCTGAGGCTGCCATCCACGTGTCCTGCTTTGCAGCTATTTTGCTCCAATTTCTTTCTTTTTTCCTGTGATTGTATGTTCTTTCTCCCTCTTTCCATATTCAGGTAAAATTTAGTTCTCAGTGGCAGCAATTATTTATTTTGCCTCACTGCAAGTTCTTAAATAACTAATTAAAAATAAACAAATAAGATCTAGAAATAATTTTTAATTGGGTGATAACAATTCCTTGAAAATCAATGGTAAGGTCACTGTCCATACTTATGCAGGGGATGATGAGATTCAGCACTTTGGGGCATCTCTGTTTCCTTCTCTCCCCACATGCCCTCCACGGTGAGGCACTGTTTACTGAAGTCTGTAAGCCATTTGCTCTTTCATTATACAGTTGAGGACCAGTCGCTACTGCATGCATTTTATAACCATACTGTCATTTCACAGTACATCTCTGCAGTGATAAAGCTGGCTTAGAGGATGTTCCTTTTTTTGCCCAAGTCCTTTCCCTCTTTTCCATCCTACCTTCTTTCCCCTCTGGCTTTTCTTCGGTTGTGTTTCTACAGGTACTTGTGGGACTGGCCATCATGTTTTATTAGTGAAATGGAGTGGCTGAAAAAATAATCCTCATTTGCATCAGCATAATGTAGAGAGGACAACAAACAATGGTGCCAGAGAAAAAACAGAGGACAGAAAAGTAAAACTGGACTGACCATCAAAGGAGTGTTGTCTTATAAATATATTCTGTATTACCTAAGATGGCTCTATGATGATCACATATTTACTGTAAATATTACCTTCTGCAATGGAGTTGTATGTGGAAGTGATTCTAGCTTGGTTTTGCCAGTAACCAGCTTGCCTTCTTCTGAGGGTGAATGGAGTCTCCTCTTGTGAAAATGTGCAGTCCTGATGAAGGTGGGTGGGGAAAGGTTAAGCCTATGCTTCCCTCCTATGCACCAGCTGCTCCTGGAGGTGGGACACTTGTTTGTACCTTAGATATTCACAAACCTTTTCTGAGCTTCTCCTCAGATAAAGCTTGTTCATGCTGTTCATATGCCAGGCTGTATCTTTTGAAGAGATCTAAGTGATGTGTGCACCCAGATTATCCAAAATTAAAAGCACATGTCCAAATTGAGATGGCTTTGAAAAGCCCCAGCTGGAGGCTGCTTACTCGTAGAAAAAGAACAGACCGATAAAGCAACCTTGCCACAACACTGAGGCATGACTCAGTGTTATAATTCAGCTTGCAGACTTCATTACATTTAATAACATTTATTCATAACTTGTCCTAAAATCTTTCCTTTTTTAATTTTTTTTTTTTCCCCAGTTTTCCTTCCTTCCATTTGTTTATCATGGACAGATTTGTTTCAGATCTGGTGGAGAGAGCATTTCTTTCAAGAATATTCTGCAGGAGTTGTTTGTACAAGGTTGACAAAAAAAATGCAAAACTGAATTAAAAAAAAAGACAAATGATGTACTGAAAAATGGAAAATAATAACGGCAAACTTTTCACAACAACAAAGCAAACAGCAAAGAAGACATGCAACTCTTTACTCAAAGAAAAAATTTTTCAAAGCATGGGGTGCTTTTCAACACTGGGACTAACACATTCTGAATCACAGCATTTGAGAAGCAGCAGTCTTTGCCATGAATAGAAAAAGTTTTATTATACATGTTTTAGGAAGTAAATTTATATGTCTGTCTGGTATGCCCCCAGTGCACAATGCTGTGCTTTATGGAGACAGATGAACTAGTCCCAGATAGACAAGTCTTGCTACCAGAAGTGGGGTAGCTAGTGGGATCCCTGGAGATCCATGCAGGCGCATTTGTTCTAGTTTTCACTCTTCAGTCCTCTGCAGTGCAGATGTACTTTATGAATCATACAACGAAATGTTCTACCTCCTCATTCCAGCTTCTGTTGACAGAGAAAACCTTCACAAATATTCTGTGAACTGTGCTTAGGTCATTTCTTAACAAGTGTCTGACACTTTACTCCAGGGGAAAACTTTCTGTTGCAGAACCAAACCCTTGAATTTGAGAGTGTTTTGGTTTTGGGTTTTTTTTTTTTTTTTTTTCAAAAATTAATGCCAACATTTTTGTTAGCTAAATATCACATTATACCTTACATAGCAATGAGAGCCATTGAGTATTCAAAGGTACCAACAAAATTTAGGTCTTCTCATCCTCTAGTCCAATTTTTGCTGGGTTTTTTTTGGGTTTTGGTTTGCCTTTTTTTTTTTTTTTTTTAAGACTTCAATTTAAAAAGCATCTGAGTAACTACTTCACAAAATATTAAAAGGCATATTCTTCAACTTAAAATTTTCCATTAGGCTGCATGTTTTGTTAGACTCAATTGTGTAGGAGGCTGTGAATTTCATATGGATGCACTTGATTTAATTAGTTGCCTTGATATACCACTTGTTTCTGCTCTGAATGTCAGGTCAGAGAGTCAGCTGATCTAATCCAGCAGCCTCCTGTTCCATCCAAGTACTTAAATTTGCTTCCTCTGAGGAAAAGGAGTTCTGTCTGCATTACCAGTATCTATATAGAGCCCAAATTCAAATGACAGGTGAACATTCAATATTAAAAGATATCATGGTTTATACTTCACAGTCAGAGTGTCTTCATTTGGTCATGTAGTTAGTGACGTCATGCTTCTTCTAATCTACCCCACGCTAAAAAGGGAAGCTGTTTAATGGCAGCTGTAAATCCTACAGTAAGCCCTTTAAGATCTGCCTACTTCTTCTTTTTTTCTTGCTTTATCAGGATTTCCTGAGACCTCCTGAAAACTTCTTTTGTTGTAACCATAGTCTTGTGTTTTCTTTCCATGGTGCTCACAAAAAATGCACTGAATAATCCATATGCAAATTTAAAGTACAGAGAGAGACTTTTAAAAAACAATTGTATTTTGCTATATAAATTACAAGACTTTCCTAGGTACCTAGTAAATTATGTTGTTCTTAAAATTTGACTCTCTTTGAACCTACCTTACCATAGGTGTTTGTGTATGCATTGCCATGGTATCCACAAGAACTCCATCTACAGAATGCTTAACTGTAATATCGAAATACTGAACACAACATTATTTTGTCATGGAATAAGCACAGGCTTTACATGAATCAAAGCAACTCAGGGATCTATTGGATGCACTCCATCTGCTCTGTATAGCAGACTGAAAAGCACTTTTTGTTGCATGGACTGAGGTAGGCATGTGAGTGAGCTGTACCCACCCTGCTCTGCTGGGGTGTGCTGAAGTGCACCTTCAGGTTCTGGTTTTGTAATGAAAAGAACATATCATGGGTGCTCTTGTCTCTGAGATGCCTCATCTAAAGACTAAAGAAAAGACATTTCTCAATTGTATTTTCCCTTTGCTGCAACAATAGCCTGTTTTGTTCTACTCTGCTACCTAAGAAGCTCTTTTGAGGCTGTCTCTGACTGGGACGGCGACTAGTAAATTTTAGAGCTATTTTGTGGGTGAATTTTTATGAAGTTACTGTGTTAAGTAGAAATAATTTGATAGAACAATCCAGAGAATATGATGCAACACAATTGTACACCTACACTGCTTTTCTTCGTTAGCCAAACTGTTAACACTTCTCTTTCTTGATAAAAGTTATAGTCTGGAAACAGTGTGAACCAAACTCATATGGAGCAGTAAAAATAATGTCTGAAATAAATTAAAGCCCTTTCAGTGACTTCACAGTTGTCCATGTCCCATTTAGAAGGGTGATACTGATAATTGTTACCTGTGCCATAGGACTTTCCATCAGGGGGTTTCTTTTGACTTTGAACATTCTCCTCTTGAAATAATGCTACCTATGCTTTATTGTCAGTGCTTATCTATAGGCAACTACTGGTAGTTTGAGACAAGGCATTTCTTGATGATTATGTGTAAAAATTATAATTGTGCATTCTCACCATTCGAACGTCTGTATCATTACAGATCAGCAAGCTCAACAATATTGATATGATGTTCTGCAAGGCTGCAGAACTGAGGGTGATTTACAAGCCTAATAGCAATATTAAGCAAGATGGGTATTTTTCTATAATCAGTAAGCAAATTACATCCTTTCATGTCTGCTGTATTTGATGTTTATAATATTTACATTTACAATATTTGCATTAATGTTTATTATATGCTTCTGACTCACAGGAAGATCATGAAGATGAATATTTTATACAGTCAGGCATTGCTAATGCACTTTGGCTATGGCAAGGTTTTGGTTTTCTATGTATATTTGAGTTTTTGTAGGGCCGGCAGCCGACAGTGGTACTAGTCACCAGTTTTTAGCACTCATGCATTTGCAGAATGGAATTTTCTCATTCATCTTTGCATATATATAAATACTTATTATAAGACACAACAACATCTATTTATTCCTTGTTTGATCAGATTGTTTGTCCTAATAATTAAGACCTGAAGGTTATTTTTAAGTAAACACTCAATTAAGATGTTCTGGAAGCAGCGCAAGGACAGTCTCAGTTGAACTAAGCAGTATTATTTTTGTGTTAGACCTCCCTGCATGTATACACATGCTGCCACAGATAAAGTGTTTTCAATACATTTTCCACAAGATGGATCATCAGGATTATTCAGAGACATCAACCTGGTTGTCACTGCACAATGACACATGGTGTTCTCCAGGGTCCGCTTTGGCTTCAGCTGGTGTGTTAAGCTCCAGTTGGCATGACAGAGGCTTCCCCTAATTGCTTACAGGTGAGCTGCAAAGCCATCCTCACTGGGGCCTATTCACAGGTGACATATTCTTCCTGGACCTGTGGCTGAATTTTGCTGTTTTCCCTTTTTTCTGTGTTCATTTTTATCGCACTTGTAACCCATATTTGCATGTATTTTTTCCCAGATAAGACCTCAAAGAAGGCAGCTACTTTGAGATGGAGCCTGATTATGAATGCTATTTCTGTCACATACAAAAGCAGAAAGCAGAGTAGTTCCTCCCTAAGCTTATATCCTGCAGATTGCCAGCGTAGCAAATTTCTCTGTTCATCTGGATTATGACAAATTAGATTTCATACAAACGTTAAAATATTCCTGAGGGGCACAAATAATTACACCACTTGCTATGCAGAACCTTTAAACTTCTGGTTTGCTACATGATGAAACTTAATATTTAAGTGGAGGTGTTTTTCTTGTATATTTCTGTCAATAACTAAGTTCTCATTTTGGAATGGCTGAGTGATAAAGTGGCAGTTGAAATTCTTTGTAGATAAATGTGAAGTAATATATTTAAGGAAACATCTTAATTTTACATAAAAAATAACAAGACCTGAGTGAATATTAATATTCAGGAGTAACTAGGGATTGCACAGATTCCGTAGGAGCACATGTTATTCAGTAAGAGTTCTGTAGGTGTCTTACCCAATAAGACATGGCAGCAGGGTTGGAACTAGATGATCTTAAGGTCCTTTCCAACCCTAACTATTCTGTGATTCTCTAATAAGACCTAGCTCCTCCGCACTTCAAAATTACATTATAAATGATGAGAAAAACCGAAAATGAAATAGAAAATATAATTTTACTAGTGTATAAATCCATGGTATGTATGAATCTTGAACAAAGTGTACAATTCTGATCTTGCCAACTTAGTTGTCATAAACCAGGGAAAGATTTAGAAAAGCACAATAAGGATGAGCAAGTTAAGGAGTGGTACACATGTGTGGCAAGCAGACAAGGGCAATTTTTGAATAAGGAAAACCAGAAATCTATAGACTCATCAGTAACCAGGAGAAGCTAATTAGGCAATAACTGAAAATTGGTTTCTGGCCTACAGTTTGGACTAATAAAACTGTTCTTTTGGAAGAACAGAAAGGCTCAGTAATGATACCAAAAGACATAGAGTTTGCTTAGAATTTTTTATTTAAATGCACCAATAAACCTAAGCTATGTTCAAACACATATAATTTTGAAATTTTGGTAAAATTTAATTTTAATGCAGGCTTCTCATTCTGCTGCTGCTATTTTCAAAGGCAGCAAATTCTTTATTTTGGGCTATCAAGAAAAATTGCTTTCTATTTCTTAACCTCCCTTGTGAACAACATATTGACCTTTCAATTAATAACTTTTTTTCCATGCAGTTTGATAGTGCCTGGATTTCTCTTTGGGTCCTTTCAGACTGTGATATGATGAGCTTCAGCTATGAAACTGTCACTGAACATTGGGTAAGATGTTGAATGCTCTTTTTTCCAGATTGCTCTGGGTGATAATCAGCATGATCTGATACCTTCAGTTCTGTCTTTGACATACTAAGTACTGTGAAGAAGGGGAAAGGGTGAGAGCTAGAAATAACTTGTTCTTCATTTACCTGCTATAATGAATGAAAAAGTAGGTGAGTGTCACTAAATAATGGGATTAAGGTCAATCAAAGAATGCCCATCGAAGGTATTAGCAACAGAAGTTTTAATACTGTTTATTAAGGTGTGACTTAACAGAATTCAGTGGCAAGCTTCTGTCTATTACTTATTGCATGGATGAAGCTGAGGTAAAACTGAGGTAAAATGAATCTGAAGATGAGTCCAGCTGGAGACCAGTAACAAGTGTTGTCCCTCAGGAATCGCTGTTGGGACTGGTCTTGTTCAACATCTTTGTCGGTGACATGGACAGTAGGATGGTGACATGGACGCCAAACTGTGTGGTTCGAGTGATAAGCTGGAAGGAAGGAATGCCATCCAGAGGGACCTCGACATGCTTGTGAGGTGGCCAATGCCAACCTGAGGAAATTTAACCATGGCAATTGCAAGGTCCTACACCTGGATGGAAGCAGTCCCAGACACAGCTACAGGTTGGGAAGAGAAGAGATTCAGAGCAGCCCTGTGGAGAAGGACTTGGTCGATAAGAAAATGAACACAAGCCACTTCGGTGTGCGCTCACAGCTCAGAAAGCCAACCGTATCCTGGGCTGCATCAAAGGGAGTGTGACCAGCAGGTCGAGGGAGGTGATCCTGCCACTCTACTCTGCTCTCCTGAGACCTCACTTGGAGTATTGTGTGCAGTTCTGGTGTCCTCAACATAAAAAGGGCATGCAATTTTTGGAACAAGTCCAGAGGAGGGTCATGAGGATCATCATGGGACTGGAGCACCTCCTGTATGAAGACAGGATGAGAAAGTTGGGGCTGTTGAGCCTGGAGAAGAGAAGGCT
>JANRGW010024641.1:0-14447 GCA_024733675.1 Psilopsiagon aymara | reverse complement strand
GCCAAGGCCGGGCAGGAGGAGGGGGAGGAGGAAGCAGCGGCGAGCAGGGGGAGGCGGCGGGTCCTGCGGGTACGTGGTGCCGGGTGTGGTGGTTGGGGCCGTGCCGTGCCGGGCAGACAGCGTCCCTGAGGTGCCGTGCCGGGCCGCCCGACCGTTCCTCTGTCCGGCGTGGGCGCTTCGGCCCCGGCCGCGTCCGGAGGGAAAAGTTGCGGCGGTTCCTCCGGGCCGCCGCTCCGGCCCCGCGCTCGGGGCTCGTGCCCGCGACGGGCGGCCCCCGGCGAAGCGCCCTTTTGTTCGCCGCAGCCCGGAGAGGCGGCGACCCGGCGGTCCCCGAGCTGGCGTGGCCCTGCGGAGCGGGGCGGGCGGGCGGGCCGACAGACAGCCGGGCGGTTGTCCGCTGCCGAGCACCGCTCCGCCGGTATGTCGAGGAACTTGCTAGAACTGAGTTTGACAATGGAGCGGTAGCGCTGCCCGGCCCGCCGCTGCCAAGGTAAGTTTTGTGATGAGCAGCAGGCGCGGGTAGCGCCCAGGAGCGCCGTGCACTTGTAGGGATAGGAACGGGAAGGACCCGGCTTCGGCTCTCCAGATACAACCTTCGTCCTCCCTCGCACGGTGTTTGCTGGGATGTTGCCCGTCTTTCTGCAAAGGACGTGCAGCGACCAGTACTGTTAGCAGCAGGGAATGTAGCAAAAGTGGCACTTGCAAGTAATTCTATAGTGATTGATGGGAAGAATGGGGAAAAGGCACCTCAAAATACGTCTTGACAGGAAGAATAAATGCTGCTTTTTCCTGTTTTATTTAACTACACTCTGTAAAGATTATTTATAGTTATTTGAAGAGTTCAGCTATTAGTTGCAAATTGTTATAATGAGCAGCTACGTACTTTAAAATATCACTAAATTAGTGCAGTGCTTCAAAGGAGACAGGGATGCTGAAGACAGCATCCAGTTGTGATTAGAAATTCCGTGATTAAAATTCACTAGGAATAACTTGGAATCTGTTGTGCTTCTCTGTTATTGTGAAAGAGCCTTTGCACTAAACCTGAAAGATTAAGAAGGTTGTATTTTGTCTTGGTGCACGCGGAACGTTTCATCTGCAGCCAGCTCTTTACGTCATGTTGGTGCTTGTTGTGGGCTGTTCTGTAGAGCATCTCAAGCACACCTGCTTTATCTCTGCAGAGCAAGGCCATATCTTGGTCATGGTTAGGGCTAACCTGGAAGTGTGAGAGCTGGGTGGGTTTATGAGAGGAAAGGGCCCACCTGGATGGAGGTATGCTAGTGTAACTTTCAAGCCTGCCACAGAAGTCCTTAGCAGGACATCAGAAGCTTTCACCTGCACTTACTAAAGGGGAGAAAAATGCAATTTTAGTTAAGAAAGTGCCTTTTCAAATTAAAAGCAAGTTCATGCTCTTAGAATCCAAAGTTATGTTGGGGTTTGTTGTTGGTTTTGGGTTTTGCTGTTTGGTTTTTTGTTTAGCTGAACTTCTAACCTCTTTCCAGACTGGATATGACATGCCCTGTGCTTAGTGCCAAAGAGGAGCAGAAAAAGCTCTCTCTTCTGAAAGTTGGGCTTGAGATGCAGTAGAAGTCATCAAAATAACAAGAGCTATTTCTGTTGCCTGTCCTTCATTTAATATTTCCTCTTTCTAGGTTCATCTTGCAGAACAGGCCTCTCTCCACGAGCAGGAAAATTTCCTCTGAGTTGGGTCAGTCAGTGCAACTGTGGGTTTGGGTTTTCTTGTTTATTTGCATTATGTAGCAGGTACCTGCAAAAATTTACTAGAGAGCTGATGCAGGAGCATCTCTGCAGTGGCATTTGTTGGCAAGGTTGTGTGTTAATTTGGGATCTCGTTAAATCCTGAAAATCCGCTGTGAATGTAAAAGGCTGGTCTAGAGGATCTCAGTGCAAGTGCTAGAATGAGCCCAGGTTTTTCCTTCTCCACGGTTCTGTGGGCTTCCTCCCTGTGGTAGAAAATCGGGAATTTTCCATGTGGAACTTATTGGACAACCTGAGGTTGTTATAGACTTTTAGTTTTCAAAATACGTGTAGTTTTTGTAGAGCTGGGTGGCTCGCTTAGGAGAATTTCCAAAGGCTGCTTGTTTACTTGTCCAGCTCTATATGTGTTCATCTCAGCAGGCACGCGTGTGTGCGGTCGCTGTAGTGGCTACCGCATTCCGAGTGCTGTAGAGCATTTATGCCAAAGAGCTTGCTGTGGCTCACCTGTGGGGTGTCTTGACTGGTGGCCTGAACTCTTGCCTGGCATGATATGATGGCAGGTGCCCAAGGACATGGCAGAAATGGATGGATTTGTTAGACCTGCTGGTGAGAAGTGGAGTTAAACCCAGTACAAGCTGCCTGGAGTTTGAAACTGATACCCCTGTGTTGCTCCCTGGGGGCTATTTAGGTAACTTATTTCAATCTTTGAAATCGTTTTCTAACCATTATGCCCCACAGGGTAAGGAGCATGGTTTGGTGTCTGTATATTTTTGTTTAGCTCAGCAGAACATATCTGGACTAGGAACACAGTCCCATGTTTGTAGTGCAGCTTTTATGATCCATGGATTAAAATGTTATATAAACCTCTGTTTCTGTGGTACATCTTTTACCTTTAGTCCATAGAAGTCTCCTTTAGAATTGGCTTAAGGTTTTGAGGGCTCTTACCTGAGTAGGTTTGGTAGTGTAATGTTGTGTACACTTCAGAATATGCAAAGCAATTTAGTAACAAAGAATTTGAAAGTTAGTATTTTAAGCGTGGGGATCATTCTCTTGATATATTTTATAACCAAACTCTTGTTGCTCTGTCTAGGTCAGTGATGTCTTTGCTTCTTGCATTATAGCCAGAAATGGACTTAGCCAAAAACTTGCAGTTTCATCATGCCAGCTTAATTTCTCACCACTCCCACAACTTTTGTGAGAGCCGCGGCTAAGGGCTCCTAGGGGCTTCTGAATTTCTGGAGAGGGGAACCCTTCCTCTGGAATCGTGTGGTATTTCTCTGAAGATTTGACAGTGGTTATGACACTTGAGGCTTCATGTAATTTGAGACATAAGCACAATTTTTACATACTTTACTTAAAATGGAAACTAACAAGTTAATAATAGCTCTTATCGGGGGATATTTATGTAATGGAAGCCAACAGATGCTATTTGCATCTTGAAGAGCTGATGTATAAAATGTTATGTCAGAGCCCTGGCAGGTTTTGTGCTGGCGGAGGCTGGGTCAGGTGGGAGTGGGAGATGCTGGAGATGTGTAGTGCTTGATGGCACCTCTGAGAAGTGAGATAACTATATGAGATTTTGCATTTTAGCACACTGTTGATTTTAGCTTAATGCTGCTATTTAAAATAAAAAAACTGTGTGAGAGGTGATTTATATTTATCCATGTTAAATGATCAATTACACTGTCACTTTAAAATTACTTTTCTTTAAACTATCTTCAAGCTACAACTGCACATCTGATGTTCAGAACCCCTAAAAAGTGTGTTTGTAGGTACTAATTTTCCTGATGCTTTAACTTACTTCAGCTGTAAGATGGTATCTGGCAAAGAAGTATTAGAAGTGTGATGTGACAGCTGGGTGTTACCTTCTGTGGGGATATGTCTGTGTAATTACTGACCACCTCCCTGTTTCCCTAGGCTGTTCTCTCTTTTGTATTTATTTACTTTCCAGTCACCCTTTTCTAGATGGCATCTGAACTTTTCTAGCATTTAAGATCTTGTTTCAGTGTGTAGGAGACAAGGAATTTTGGGCTTGGAGCACTCTGGGGAGCATGATCTTGGGCCTAATGAAATCTCCTGTGTTTGCAAAGCTGTAATACAAGCTTTACTGGGATTTAAAGAGATGGAAGTGACCCTGAGCTGTGAGCGTGGCTGTGGAGGCTCTGCTGGCACTTGTTAAGTCGCCCTGTTCAGAGGAGCGGGAGAAGGTGGGAGTATAAGCTTGTGACTGCTGCTGCTATTTGTTATAACTTTCTCCTGGCTTAAACACTGGGATGCTTGCTTTAGCTTGTTAAAACTTTGCTTAAAAACTTTGGAGTGCTTTCCTTCTTTAACGTACACCTGCTACAGCATTAGATTACAGAGCTGTGTTTCTTGCTTATTGAATTGAATGCTGAACATAACATATTGTGTCGTTAATGCCTCCTTGTGTTTTAATTAGAGCTGTAGGGAGATGTTAAAAAACAGGTTTATCACATGCCTGACTGGTTGCTAAATTGAAAATGCTTGTCATACGGTCTTGAGGGAATTATGTACTATTTTGCTAATCTGATGTCCAGGGCTCTCCCCACCCACTCCTTCTTTATCTTTTTCCTCCTATTTTTCTGGAAAAAAAAACAACTTCTTGATTGTTTTCTGATGGTCTCTCGTAGCTGCTAAAAGCTCCTGACTGTGTGGCTGGCTTTGCTGAGGCTCTTGTTCATGTGCTAGAGAGCAGTTTTGCACCTGCTCAAGTGGTTTGATGCACAGCAGGTCCAACAGCTTCCATGGGTGAGTGCTGCAGTGGTAGAGTAGATGCTGGGATGCCAAAGGGAGGGGTGGCACCCTGCTTACCAGCCTGTGCAAAGCGAAACAACTGACCAGGAGTATTTATTACACGTAGTTAATTCTGCGCAACTATGTTACGAAGTGTTTTCCAAGCTGTGTTTTAAATTTACAGGTAGTTCTTGTTTTGGAACATTCTGTTGGGTAGATAAGAAGTTTGAGGAAAACTGGATATAGGACATGTCTGCGTGCTTAGCTTTTAACTGTGATAAATTGTCATGTAATACTGGATGGCCGCAATTATTTAAATGTGCAAATGGCATACTCTGCTACAAATGTTAGACTGAAATCTTCTGCTAAAGTTATTTCAGTTGTTAGATGCAGTTTGGTTGTTAGGTTAAGACACTACTAGGTGCATAACATTGGTGTTCACAGGCACTTGAAAAATTGTAACCAAAGTGAGCTTCCGTTCATACTATTAAAAAGCGAGTATTGGTTTAACAAACTTTACGATTTTTAATTAACACTTGCTTTAAGAGCATAAGATTGAGAATGTTACTAGTTTTATCCACTAATATTTAAATCTTCCGTGTGTATCAATTATAGGAGAATAAAACGGCAGTGTTTTCATTCTGCTGCTAGATAGAAAATACGACATCTTGAACTGCTGGATACAAAAACATAAGGAAAAATGTGTGTCCTGTCAAGGGAAGGAAAGAGTGTCTCTAGTGGGATTACTTGCAGTTTGTAATTCTCTTTGTTGTTCTGCTTTTAACTGTTTGTATTTCTTTAATATTCTTCCAGTGTTAATTTGCAAGTTTTGATATAGTGGCTGTAGAGAACTCACTGTTGGAAATAGTGCCATATCTCACCCAGGTTTTGACTTTAATGAAAGAAGGAAACAGACCAACCAACAAAAAATCCCTGAAACACTGCGTGGAGCTGAAATACAGAGCATGTGAGCGTGTTAGGGATCTGAACAAGAAAATGGTAGGCTCAGCAATTATTTGGTGAGGAGGTGCCTCAGCATAAGAGGTAGCAGAAATACCTCTCCCTCTTTTATTAGTACTTGTAAGGGAAGAGGAGTAACAAACTCATACTCTTGTTCCTCCTTTCATGCAAATAGGTTCTTTTCCCAGCAGGAAACTGACTGAAATAGTGATAACGGGTGATTACTCTGCAGTGCAAAGTAAACCTTGTTAAATGCTGTTTGATAGGAAGGAGAAGAAATGCTCATTTCAAGCACAGAAAATAGTTTATTGGTTTTTTTTCAGGAACTGCTGATGGGTGGTCTGGCAAGGGAAAGGGTACTGGCCTGTCATCAGAGTTGCTGGGCTTTGCTAGCATTTACCTTGTTGGATGGAGTTCTAGCAACCCTTCAGCTTAATTCCAGAGCAGTTGTGTTCTTTTGCAAAAATCAAACTGACTGTCGTTTAAGCAACTGAAAGGCACATACTTAAACCTGATAATGAAGTTGCAGTCTTCCTTATGTTAGCAACATAATCATTCCCAGAGTAGCATAAAATGAGCAAGCTTAAGAAGTAAGTGAAGCATTTTGTCTGACAAATTTGAACTTGCAGTTCTGCAACAGAATGCGCTAAGAGTGAGGGAGGACCTGCAAGTCTGATCTTAATGCAAGGTGCTTGTTAATGCGCAGCAGTATTGGAATTTTGCTGTTGGCATACATAGGAAGTAAAGTTCAATCCTGCTTAATGGTGTTGATTCTTATGTGGAATTTTTATTTATTTTATTTTGTTGTTTGTGGGTTTTTTTTGCAAAATAGTTTGTCTGTGTTACAGAAACTAATTTTCTGCCCTCCCCTTTCTTTAGTTTGTGCTTCTTCACTTTTGATGTCCAAGAGGAAAAAAAAAAGGTTGAAAAACCTCTCAGCTGAAATTATTCTACATTTTTGTATGAATAGAAACGATGCAAGATGGTTTTGTGTGCTCTGTGGAACTGGTATCCATCAGTTTAGGTAGCTTTGTTTTGGGTTTTTCTGCATTGGATGTTCTTTTATTTTTATTTTTAAGATGTCATACTATAGCTTCTCAGGGACATTTTGTGGAAGTTATAGAAGGTTTTCTTTATTCGGGTATTTTTCAGGTGTTTAAGTCTGTTAAGTTGGTAGTACATGTATTTTTGATCAAAATAAATTTTTATACAGCTTAGCATACAAAGGGTTTACTTACCCTGGCAATTGAATATCATTTTTGCAGTGTACATCCATGTATGCTCCTGCAGTTCTGATGAAGATCTGACTTTCTGTAAGCTGATCTATGTGCCTGTACAGAGGTGAAATAGCTGTGGTGCAACTGTTATCAAATATAAAGTCTGGCCTGAGCTTAGTGAAAGAGGAGGAGGCTAAAAATTACTTAATGTGTCAGTACTTAGTGCATTCTCTCTTTCCTCTATTACTTAATGCTGAATTTATACGTTTCTTTGCTAGGCATGTGGTGTTTTCGTTTTTCTTCCTCTATCAGTGGCATAAAACTTAAGAAGGTGGGATGTAAGTTATTAGAAAGCTTGTGCTTCTGACAACTGGCTCAGTATCAGTCAGAGCCTGGTGACTCCCATTACATGGATTAATCTGGCTTAAGTGCTTTTTTAGATCTTCTGTTTGTCATCTTCTGTGTGCTTGTTCTAGATTTTTTGGAAGCTTCTACATGTAACAGCGAACAGGGATATGCATTAATTTACATTGCTGAAGTTGAATAGCTTTTGCAGGTGCCATTTCATTCTCTTTCTAAGATTATTAAAAAGATTATTATTATTTTTGTTTGATTCCCACATTTCACACAGTCCACTTCTGAGGTATGAGTGTGTTAAGAGCTGGAAAAAACATTAAACTAAATTAAAAAAGGGGAAGAAAAAAGAAAAAAACAAAAAGCCCCAAGTGAACACAACAACTTGAATGTGATTTATAGTTCCTACTTATCTCTCCCAGCCATGTCTTTGATGCCTTTGTAGTCTCCCGGTTGGCTGTCCCCTCTTCTTTTTGCCTTGACTTCTCAGCTTTTTCCTTGTTATTGGAGAAAACAGTGTTTCTAGTGAGTGGCTCTTGGTTGTCTTGGGACTCTATAAATCAGCTAGGTCAAATTAAAATTGTCTCCTGTACCAGACTCCCGACGCTATGGACTTCCAGATTATTTGCAGTTCGGCTGAAAAGATTTTAGCAGACCTTTGGGGTTGGTTTGGTTGGTTTTGGATTTTTGTTGTTGCTGTTTTGTTCGTTAGGTGGTTGTTTTTAAATAAGATTTGTGTGGGTTTGCTACGCCTGATAAAGAGACACTTTTCCCTTGTCAGGGTTTTTATGTGAAGTGTTACTTTCTGTGGCTGGTACGTATATGTGGGTTTACATACGTATAAAAGCACCATCCACTGAAAAATCAAGGTGTTCTTTTATATGTATTCATATAGAATTAAGTATTAATGTTATAACACTTCTCAGTGAATGGTTGTGTTGCTGTGATGAGTGTTTTGCAAAATTTTGCAAAAAGTATTTAACAAAAACTTCTGTCCTCTTTATGCCTGTACGTATGTGTAAGTTGTGCTTGGTTAAGCAAGTTGAATCAGTGTGATTTAAAGTAAACACAATTGCTGATGTGTGTTTTGTACTGATAGTAAGTATGTTTCAAAAGCAGATGTACTTCTAGGTATCAAAAGGAACTGCTGGAAAAACGAGACAGTGGTAAAGCATTGGTTTAGTGGGGTAACTTTCAAAACACTTAAAGGTAACCAGGATGCAGGTGTCAAATACTTTCTAATAATCTGATTCTTTTTCTGTCAGAATGCTTTTTTTTTTCCTTTCCTCCTTGAAATAATTTTAGGGAGTCTGTATTAAGCTCATTCTATCAGGGAAACTAGCATTTAGCAATTCAAAGGTTCTGCACTAGTGTAGCTGTGTTGCAATCATCAGACTGGTTGTACGTGTTTAATTCTGAATAAAAGGCATTAGTTCAGCCCTTGCACAAGGCCTCTAGAAGCTGAGTCTGCTTTGCTCCCATACTAGGCTTTGGCCGTACTAAAGCATCTTCACATCTGTGGCTTAGAGGTCTTAATGCCACGTTAAGGTATGCTGTACTGCCTCTGCCTGTTCACAACCTCTTATAGCCTTGTAGAGATAAAATCATTCAGAATTGTGGGTCTAACTGCATGACGGCAATTCCCGAAGGAGAAAAAGCTCAGCTGCTATGTTTACTTTCTCTGTTGAGCTTTCCAGGTCTGACAGGGTTGTAGCAAGATTATAGAAGTTTTTGTGCTCCAGGTAAGCAGAAGTGACGCAAAACTCTTGAGGAGCAAACCTGTTAAAGCAAGTTGTCTTTTCTTTTTTTTTATTCTTCCTCCATCTGGAGGATCATAATGGGGTTTGGCAAGTTCAGCACAGGGGGCATTTGTGCTGTTTGCATGCCTGAAGTGCAGATATACCGGTGTGCTGTGGGGGGCTTCAGAACTGGTGGAAACCTGTTCATACAACCCATCCATACCAATGTGACAGTTTCTCTATGTCTAGTTTAACCCCTTTCTAAGCAATGTCAGAAGCTTGGTCTCTGCAAGCATGATAACTTTATATAGCAGAAATTTTACCTTGCTAAACTACAAGAAATCATAAAGGTCTGTGTATTTATAGACAATTTTATTAAAGGTCACATATTTATTTTTGACAGCTCTTCTGGCAGTGGGTGCTTTTAAACGAGTAGTTCTCTTGCATTGCAACTCCATCTTGCAAACTCCCACCCTTCCCCAACATATTTGCATCAGGGAACTTTGAGAAGAAATAAACTCAAGTTTTGTTGCTTGGGAGTTCTGCTCAAATTTATCAGATAAATGCTTTACTGATTTCTGGCTTTGTTTTGGCACTGGTCTTAATTCCTATTAATTCCACCAAGGCCAAAATTTCCTTGCTCATTTCTCAGAGCTTATCATGTGTTTTGTCTGACTGAGTGGGAATGGCTTTGGGAAAGGATTAGTAGTTGACACAGGATTATCTTTCATGGCAGTAAAAAACCACCAACTCTTTCTGACCATCTTGTTCAAGGAAGGAGTAATTTTTGGTTACTGCTGTGGAATTTGCAGCCACAAAGGATGAAGTTGATGAAGTCTTGTTTACTGTGTTTTCGTGTCTGCTGCTTCATTAATTGTCATTTGATTGTGCTCCAAGTCTAACATTTTGCTGTCTAACTGCAAAGCTTGGGTACTTCATTTATTCATGGACTTTCTTTGCAGGGGGAAGTGACAATCTGGGTGCTAGTGTGCTGTTGTCATGATCAGCTGTCTGACCAAGAAAGAACAGGGGGCCTTTCCTTGTGAAATCTCACAAATACCAATGTCCTGAGTTCAATGAAGGGTGTCAAAAGTATTCTAAATGATTGTGATGAGCAAGTGAAGTTAACACTTATTTTTCTCTTCCCTTTTCTTTAGCTTCTCTGGAAACTGACTATCATTCAATTGAATACTGACTAAATGTTTTGATAGGAGGTGAGCTGTTTGAGGGTGACTTTTCTGTGGCCACTGAGACTGCCTTCAAGGCCAGGAATACACAGTATATTCACTATTTACTCAAATTCCTTGTAGCCACAACCGTTACAGAAACTTGAAAATGCTTGTTCTGTAGTCTCTGTAAACCCCTCTGTTGTATGTTGGTGAACATTGTAACTTAATATAGCCAGAAGAGGAGGCACTGTCATTTCTTGACTGCTGCCATCCAACTGTGGTATAGCTTTCCTCCTGTAATCCAGATGTAAATTACTCTGAATCTTTTCTTTAAACTCACTGATGTCAACCAGTTGTGGGTGAGTTTGGTTTTGGTGGGGTTTTTTTCCCCTTTACTTACATTGACCACAATAGGAACAGAGGCTCAGCAGGCTCATTTGGGCTATAAAAGCTAGTGGTGGCTTCAGGCATGAGCTCCTCCTGACTGGCAACTGGTGGACATCCTGCATGTAAGTGGTCAAAGCTGTATGGCACAACATAGGTATTAAATGGTTGCATGGGCTGGGTTTCCATCACAGCAGTGGGGAATAACTGCGGGTACTTGCATGCTCCAGGTAGCAGCAGCAGAGTCCTGCGAGGGAGAGGGACCTGGGGTCTGATAGCTGAGCTTAGAGGGTAGGAGACTCACTCTGTATCAAGGTATTATGGAATGGTTTGGATTGGAAGGGACCTTAAAGATTCATTCTGGCCAATGAATTTCAGTGGCCAGAGAAGGAGGGCTGAGAAGGCAAGGTGCCTTCTGTGGGGTGGCCTTTGCAGGTGTGATAATCATTGAAGTCTTATGCAACACTGAATTGGATGTCTGAAGAGTGCGTGTGAGGAGAGGAGGAAGAAAGGTCCAAGCACTGATGTGATTCCTGAAGGTATCTGTTTACAGGGCTGCAAGTCAGCAGTTGAATCTGCAAGAGGGGAGATTCCTGGCATCATTTATTTCCTCTTTGGTGTGTGAGCTGACTGTCCTGAACATGCTGGGCACTTTTGAGTCCTGCCTTAAAGACCTTTTCTTGTGTTGCATGGAGAGTTAAAACATTATGAGGTTTGTTGTTTCTTGTTGTTTTAGAGATGTAACTTGAAGGTATTGGAATGCACAGTTTGATATTACTTCAGTCTGAAATCTAAATGTGGCCCTTCGTCTTTTATATTGTCAGTGTGTGGAGGATCCAGCAAGAAGCAGTGATGTTACTTTTAGCATCTGTGACTCTCATGTGTGTGGTGGAATCATGGGACTTGCTGCAGAGTATATGAGAATGGCAAGGCTGAGCCATCACAAACATAGCATCTGTTACCATGCTTCAGAGGTTCTCACACTTGGTGAATAGTTTTATTTTTTATTTTAAGATCTCCACTAAAGATATCCATAACTGTGCACTAATGTAGTTGCCTTAAATTATGGAAATTATCTGTGGGAAAAGATGCTTCTAGGTCATTTAGATTATTGCTTATGAAGTGTTCCCTTAGACCTCCCTTCAGCACCCAACGTGAAGTAGCTGTCACTCAGCCCTAGGAAATGCACACAAGTGCATCTGTTTAGGATGGGATATACAAATCGAATGAAGTGGGTTGACAGTTAAGATCTGACTGGTCAAAATGTGACTGTGTCTAACAGTGAGACATGTTCCTTTTCCTCAAGAACTGGCTTTATTTTTGTGGTTGCAGATCCTCCTAAATAGGTTGGTTTTGCTGGTCAGTGGCTCAAAGCCCTGTTCTCCGGCTTCTGGTGGTAGGTAGCACCGAACTACATTTGGATTCAAGAAGCATCTTGCCAGTCCCTGATACTTATATCCCAGTTCAGGTGTTCTACTGTTGACTTCTGCCCTGTGCATTTGTGGTCTCTTTCTGCTGCAGTCCTCTGCATTGCAGTGTGACTTGACACAGGGAATACCCACTCTTTGGAGAGATGCATCCTGCGGCAGGCTTAAGTAATAGGTCTCAACATTTTGACCTGAAGAAGAGGAGCACAGACCTGGGCTTGTGTGCAGACTATGGCATTACTCACTCTATATCAAAGTAGTATAGAATGGTTTGTATTGGAAGGGACCTTAAAGATGATCTAGTTCCAGCCCCTTGCCATGGGCAGGTACAACTTCTACTCGACCAAGTGGCTCAAAGTCCCGTCCAGCCTGGCCCTGAACACTGCCAGGGATAGGCAGCCATAGCTTCTCTGGGCAACCTTTTCCAGTGCCTCAGCATTCTCATAGTGAAGAATTTCTTCTAATGTCTAATCTAAATCTACCCTCTTTCAGTTTAAAACCATTACCCACTATATCCCTCAGTCTCTGATATAGGGAGGAGAGACATAAGGGTGGAACAGCTACTTGAAATTGCTTTGCTCTCACAGCGTGCAGTGATATGTGCATGTGCTGTGCGTAGCTGCTGCACAGTGCTTGCTGCTCCACAGTAACATGTTCGCATGGCTAGGTGCAGTCCTGGGTGCAGAAAGGCCACACAAACTACTTTGTGCAGTCGTCCTCTTTATACTTGTGTCCCATTTGTTGTTGTCTTGCCCTTGGGCTGGTTTGAGGAATGCTGAGCTGGAGCATGTTGTCCTGGCAGTGCAACTACCAGGACTCTTGTCCAATCTTTGTTTAAATGTCAAAAGCTGCAGCCTCCAATCCGTCCCTTGGGGATATGGACCAGCAGTTCTGACTGTCAGCATGTTTCCTTGATGCTAAACCTAAAGTTTTGGGTTTCAGTTTGGTGTTTTTTTGTTTCGTTTTTTTTTTGTTTGTTTGTTTTCTTCCCCCCATTTCTTCCCCTTAAATTTATCCCATTACCTCTGATTTTTTACAGACCCATGCCTACCATGTTTCACTAATGTTAATATTCTACTGAACACATAAAGACTGTAAGCTTTGCGTGGACCTTAGGTTAGGTGGTTTAAGTTAAATCCCATGTGTATGTGGGTCTTGTTAGCTTTTCCCTATAAGGACAGTTGTTTCAACCCCTGACTTTTTTTTTTGCTTGCATATGTTAATTATATTGTGTAACAAGTAATTTCAAGGAAGTAATAAGTTTCGAGTGTTTTGTGGAGTGGCTGGCACTACTCATGCACTGAATAACTGCTGCGTTGGGTCACCATCCGGGTGCCTAGGGGCCCAGGGCTTCAGAGCATTTCATAAAATGGCTTGATGTTACTTGTTAGTTGCCTTATGAAACCTATCCTTCTAGACATCCTGCTGCACTGTTTGTCTCAAATGGGGTAAGCTGCTGTGAGAAACTGTTTTCCCAGAAAATTTGAATTGGTTGCTGGAATTACTAAGTCACTATTATTAAGAATAGGCTTGTTGCTGTGTAAAGGTGTAATGAAATACTTTTGTGACAGTGGAAGGAAGTGAAGGTGCTAGAGAGTTGCAGGCTTTTGTAGCTGCTTTCCGCATCTCTAACCTGCCTTAAGATGAGACAGGCTGTCTTTAGATTTTTATAATAAGATTGTGAATTTGTACTGGATTACAAGCAAAAATCCAACCCTGTTCACTGTGAATACTTAGTGAGGATTTTAGAAGACTCTTCTTAAAGCTGAGTGACTTTTTCTTTTCTACTGCCTCTAGGATAAGTATTGCCTGGAAGTGTCTTCAGTTAAATACAATGGCTACTGTTTTGGTATTTGGATACTTGTTCATGTTATGATTTTTCTAGAACTATAAGGGGAAAGAATACCATTACCTTCTTGCTTCATACTGTGATTTATTTATAATCTCAAACTACTGGCCTTATTTCCCATGCTGCCTTGGTAGCATTAAAATCTTCATGTGTGTTTTGTAAGAGATCTGTGTATACTGACAGTCCATGGGGAGCTGGGTACATGTGTTAGGTAGCTGAAACAGTCTGTAAGAAAATCAGGTGAAAAATAATAATTTTCTAATACCTTTCTCACATAAACAGTTGTTATATCTGTGGGATTATTTATTGTGAAGTAGACATAAAACATCAGAAGACCAGCTTTCTCATTCAGTCATGAAAGCTCATTTGTGAGGTAAGAATTGCACAGGAGGCGATGCAAGTTATCAGACAATTAATGTTACCAGGATCAAGCTAAGGAAAAATGGATTAGATAAAGTGCTCATATGAATGTTTGTAGTTGCTTAGAAAATGGAAAGGAAGTTGCTAAGCCAATATGCGTCATATTTGAAAAATCATGGCAGTCAGGTAAAGATCCCAACGACTGGAAAAAGGGAAATATAACCCCCATTTTCAAGAAGGAGAAAATGGATGAGCTGGGGAACTACAGAGCAGTCAGTCTCACCTCTGTGCCTGGTAAAATCTTGGAGAAAATTCTTCTGCAAGGCATGCTAAGGAATATGAAAAATAACAGGGTACTTGGTGACAGCCAGCATGGCTTCACTAAGGGGAAATCCTGCCTGATCAATCTGGTGGCCTTCTATGATGGCGCTACGGAACTGGTGGACAGGGGTAGAGCAGTTGATGTCATCTACCTGGACTTGTGCAAAGTGTTTGACACTGTCCCACATGACATCCTT
>JANRGW010024638.1:19135-31029 GCA_024733675.1 Psilopsiagon aymara | reverse complement strand
GATTTTTCAAATATGATGGACAGTGGCTTAGCAACTTCATTTGCAGCTCCTTCAGGACCCACAGATGGATTTCATCCGGTCCCATGGACTTGTGCATGATCAGGTTCTTAAGATGGTCTTGAGCCAGATCCTCTCCTTCAGTGGGTCCAGGGTCTTCATTCTAACTCTCCCTGAGTCTGCCTTCCAAGACTTGGGTGGTGCTGTCAGAGCATTTGTCAGTAAAGAATTAGGCAAAGAAGTCCTTAAGAACCTCAGCCTTCTCCAAATCTAGGATAGCCAGTTATCCCGATAGCATCTGGAGAAGGCCCACCTTGTCCCTAGCCTGTCTTTTATTTGCAGTATACCTGTAGAATCCCTTCCTGTTGTCCTTAACATCCCGAGCCAAGTTTAATTCTAAGTGGACCTTAGCATTCCTAACCTGGACCCTAGCTTCCAGATAACATCTGTGTATTCTTCCCAGGCCACCTGTCGTCGCTTCCACCTTTTATAAGCCTCTTTTTTCCTTCGAATTTTCCTCAGCAGCTCCCTGTCCATCCAGGGAGGTCTCCTGGCCCTCCTGCCACACTTCCTTCTATTACAGATGTATTGCTCCTGGGCATGCAGCAGCGATCCTTGAACATCAACCAGGAGTCTTGGGCCCCCCTGCCCTCTAGAGCTATATCCCATGGAACCTTACTGAGGAGGTTCCTGAAGAGGTCAAAGTCCGTTCTCTTGAAGTCCAGGGCAGTGAGCTTGCTGCACTCTATTCTCACTGTCCTGAGGATCTCGAATTCGCACATCTCATGATCGTTGCAATCAAGGCTGCCCTTGAGCATCACATTTCCAACCAGCCCTTCCCTGTTGGTGAGCACGAGGTCAAGCACAGTGCCTCTGCTTGTCGGCTCCTCTATTATTTGCAGAAGCAAGTTGTCTTCCACACAATCGAGGAACTTCCTGGATTGCTTGTGCTGGGCTGGGCCATCTCTCCAACAGGTATCAGGGTGGTTGAAGTCCCCCATGAGAAAAAGGGCCTGTGAGTGTGTGGCTGTTCCTCTCTGTCTATAGAGTTCTTTATCTTCTGAGTCTTCTTGGTCAGGTGGTCTGTGACAGATCCCCACAATAATGTCTCCCACCATTGTTTTCCCTTTAACCCTGTCCCACAGACTCTCTCTCGACTGCTCATCTGTCCCCAGACAGAGTTCCATACTCTTCAGTCAGCAACTCCCCCTCCCCGCCTACCAGGCCTGTCTTTCCTAAAGAGCCTGTAACCTTCCATTCCAACACACTAGTCATAGGAGCCATCCCACCATGTTTCTGTGATGCCTATGATGTCATATTCCAGTAAACGTGCACACATCTCTAATTCCTCTTGTTTGTTCCTCATGCTACTGGCATTTGTAATTGATGCGCTGCAAGTTAAAAAGACTTAGATTTGTTTCTATGCTCTGCCCTTTCAGTCAGACACTAAATGGTCTTTTCTCTCTACAGTAAGTTGGCCCTGAGTCTACCCTGTCTTTTATTTTCTCTAAAGTACCAGATTTGGACTGTGGCAACAGCTAGGAACTCTAGTCACAGCTCACAATTTCATTACAATCATTATCTCATTGGCGCAGAAACTGCAGAAGCATGCAAACCCCATTCTTTCTGCCTGTGTTCCATCTGCCATCGTGCTCTGTCAGTTACACAAATGTGAAACCCTGCCCCACCCTCTATACAATGTCTTTCAACAGTGTCTCAGTTTTTTTCCAACCTCTACTCACTTGCAGACTCCCTTATGTGAGGTAAAGCTTGGAGGTTTTTTTAAACTGTTCTCCAGCTGACTTACTTTACAGTGAATATGGAACGAAAACATCATATGCATATATGTATATATGCACACTCATACAACATATGTATGTATGTATGTACTTATTTATGCTGATTATGTACACATAAAAATGTGTGTGTATATATATATACTCACATACATATTCTTATATACACATATATATGTACATATTCTTCTGTGTGCAGTCTCCCCCATGTCCTGTGCGAGGTATCCCACTTTCTGCAGACATCTCAGGTGACCTAAATAATTGAATGGCCCTGGCTGCTATGCCTCTGCTACTGACTCTCATCCTAAATGCAATCACACAGGGCATGTATGTGCTCTGTCCTTTCTGGCTACTGACTTTCTGGTTCTCTACCCGATACAGCTGGCCACCAATTAGCCCTTGTCACATGTGACTGCACAGCTCACTCATGCTGAAGATCCCAATCTCATTCTTTTGGCTTGGCAAGGAATTACACCAGCTACCAGCTAACGTAACCACACCAAAATGTACAACTATGAGATAAGGATCAAAAAGATATGCTTAACTATTTTAAAAACAGTAGTAGGCATGGCTGTGAGAACAAAAGCTGTCCAAATGTGTGTTAAACAGTGTCCTCTGCTCTCAAAGGTGACCACCACACAATGCATAAGTGGAGTTTCAAGGAGAAATATGAGCTGGCTATATAACATGTGTTTGCATAGGCTAGAGAATATCTTAGGCCATATGCCAAAGAGGCGTAGAAGCAAGGTTGTGAAAGCTAAAACTGGCAGTGAGAAGTTCAAATTGAAAGGGTCTGTAATCTGCAGAAACAGGCACTATGATTTTGTCTTGCAGACTGATTTTTTTGCAAAATAAAATATTCTCAAGCTGTCAATTAGTTAGGAGTAAGGGAGACTGAATTTAGACACCAACTAAAAAGTGCTGACTTAGAAAGTCATCTTTATATCCTACTTAAATATGACTGTGATATCTACAGTAGTGTAAGTGTATAGATAACATTTATAAGTATACACATATATATACTTTATTAGAACATAAGTATCCTAAAAGTATTTTTCTTCATGGTGTTCTTCAAATATATCAAAGTATTGCTATCCTGGAACAAACTTAATGTTTCACCTAACTCTTACTTGTAATGCTGCTTAGGAAAAGAGTTAAAGACACACAGCAAGGAACTCTTCTCCTTGTAGCATTCCCACCAGCATTATTCCTACCTTTGGCATTATTGTTAGAGAGGATATTACACACAATGACACAGCTTGAACCATGCCATTTTTCAGTCTCCTATTTTTCTTCCTTCCTCATTCCTATTATGAATAATTCAAGGCTGATTTTGAGCAGAGAAAATAATTTAAACAGGCAATTTTCATCTTTCCCTCTCTCTCTTTCTTTTTTTTTTTTTTTTATTGGTTTAGTTTTTCTCAAAGTCTACAGTTACTATTGTGGGGGGGAAAAAAACAAACAACAACAAAAAACCCCAACAAAAGGAGACCAGCAGATATAAGCCATATTCATGAAATCAACAACAACAACAATAACAAAAATAGGGACCCTGAGAGGTCATTTAGCTATTCCCTTGTACCAGCCTCTAATATCTAATTTGAATCTTCTCTGTGATGCTTAAAATTGGTGTGTTTTTTCTCATATTCTATTCTTTCTGTAGCTATTTCATATTGTTTGACTGATATAATTATTTATAGCACTAATATATCTCAGGCAGCTAGAATATAAATCCTAGTGACTATTTTACATGAAAATGTGCCCTGATGCTTGGCTTCCTTGAATTGTCCCCTATTGTCATGCTGCCCAGAGCACTGAGAGTGGCTGAAAAAAAAAAAAATCAGCTTTGTTACTAAAACCTTGCATCCTATTTAAGCATTTCTTATTGAATATCCATCTTTTGCCACACACCTGGTTGGTAGATGTTTTAAGAGTTTTGCATCAAGAGAAATCCAGGTTGCACTGCCAGATGTCAGCGCAAGGCCACTTCTGCAGTGATTGCTTCTGAAGCTCAGGAGCCCCTTCCTCTGCCTGGCAGATGGTTCTGTCAAGGGGTGACAAGGGTGATTTCCCAGTCTGGAAAACTTTTTTTCATTCATTTCTGTTCCTTGAGGGCAAAAGGCTAAAATAATAGTGAGATTCTGATCACTTTAACTGAACTTCATCCCTCTTAGGAAGGTTCTGCATTTTTAAGTGATAATTAGAATCTAAAATTCTGATAATAGACCCTTGGCCTATATGCCTAGAAAGAGCTTATGCAAAAGCCAGTTCAGAAAGTATAACAATAAAGAACAAAAGTATTAACTGAAGCACTGTAGCCCCGTCTTTTATATAGACCAGGCAAAGAGGAATAGATTTATTCTCCCCCAGCTCAGAAAACAATAAGCAATCTGAGTATTTTGGGTGGAACTCTGTTTTCCTTGACTGTGCTAGTAGCATTAGACTCCCGTGGAGGCAAACCTCAAGCTATATAGAAAAAGGTTTGTGGTCAAATACGACATATTATGTGATAATACACAGAGGTAATCTGGGATGATTTTATGAAAAAAGTCTATGTTCTTTTCACAAAACATACACATTTTATCGAGCAGAGCTGACCAAACTATATTTGCACAATCTACCTAAGGCACAAATCTTGCTGCAGATGGAAAAAAGACTTTGTGATGGAATAATTTATCCCTCTGAGAGAAAGTGATTATATTGTAGACCCTTGGAACAACAGAGAAAGAAAGAGAAGCAGGACAGGTAATATGAGGAGAGGTGCTGTTGAAAGACATGGACCTGTTGGAGTGAGTCCAGAGAAGGGCCACAAGAATGATCAGAGGGAAGGAACACCTCTGTTATGGAGACAGGCTGAGAGAGTTTGGGTTGTTTATCCTGGAGAACAGAAAGCTCGAGGGAGACCTAGTTTCAATATGTAAAGAGTGCATAAGTCTTCAACAGAGGAAGTTTAGATTGGATATAAGGAGGAAGTTCTTTACTGTTAGGGTGGTGAGGCACTGGAGTGGATTCCCAAGGAAGTTATGAATGCTCCATCGCTGGCTGTGTTCAATGCCTGATTGGACAGAGCCTTGGGTGACACGGTTTAATGGGAGGTGTCCTTTCCCATGGCAAGGGAGTTGGAGCTAGATGATCTTAAGGTTCTTTCTGACCCTAACTATTCTATGATTCTATGGTTTTTCCCTTCTTTTGTCTGTCAAATCAAAATTAAAAGCAGCAAGTATTCATTTTGAAAATCTTGAAAGAAAATGTTTTTAATATTTAAGGATTTCCTCTTTCCCTTGTTCTTGTCCATCTGTTGGGCTTTTTTCCCTCTTTTTCTTTTTTTCTCAGAGCTATCTTACAGAATAAGAAGTCATTTGCTTGTGATGACAGAAGTATATCATTCCGTAAATATGAATAGGCATACGCAATACTAGGCAAATTTGCTACACTCACAGCCCTGTTCGTTGCTGGAAGCAGACAGCCCTTACATGAGATACAGTGATCCTGCTTCCCAGGAAGAAGTGACTGAAATATCTGAAGCCCCTAAGGCTGCCCCAAGACTGTGGTTGTGCCTCCCATGTTGTGGGATGCACCTGCTTTTCTCAGATACCTGGGTAATGTAAGGTATTCGAGATAGCTCATGCACTATGACTTGCAATAACACAGAGCTGATGTCTGAATTCTGAGCAAGCCAGTAACCTGAAATGTAAGTGTGGTTTAGAGAATGCCACTTAACTACATCACTTCAGAAGTGGGCCCAAGTTTGAGATGATAAGCCTGCTAGAGACATGTCCAGGAAAAGCACTGCATTTGTAATGCTTCATGAGTGTTTGTATATATGCAAGCTAAAGATGCCTCAATTTATATTCCAAAATAACTTCTTTTGCTTGCTCCATCAATTGCTCTAATAATCTAAAGTAAATGGCCAAGAATTAAAGGAAGACATTTATAGTGTCTTGTTTACAGTGGACCCTGTAAATTCAGTGTTATCTCCATATTTTTCTAAAATGTTTATGTGCAAATGATTTTCATTCCAGTATCTTCATCATGCATGAATAAAAATATATGCTTAGCTATCAAAAGATAATTAGGTGAGACATGTATGTTTTGTCATAATTAATATTCTGTCAATAGGCTAGATAAGAAAGCTCCAAGGGTTAATGCTTTCCTGCTCTGTATCTAACATTGCCAGTGAATTTCTCTAGCTCACTCCATTAATCCAGTCAGCACAATGGATCAGGTTAGAGATGTGTCTCAATAAATCACTCTCAAGTGCTGGGGGTAGGAGTACCTAATTAATCAGCACTGTCATTATGTTTGACTTGTAGCTGCCTTACTGTGTATGGGATGAGGATTCAGTGTATTTAACCCACGCACACTCTTAAACAGATCTCCAGTAGTGATGTAAATTTTAACCCTTGTATGGAAGAAGCCATCCCATGTTTCTATAGGTGGCAGATAAAATGTTTCTTACCAATAAACTAATCCACAGGTAATTTATTCTTCTTTCCCCCCTGCCCCTGCCATGGACCATTAACATCCTGCATCTTATCTACTATAACACCCAACTTCTGAAGTTAAACACACCACTACAATTCATCACAGTCGAAGCTGTACCTGTTAGCTTTCCCCCTCTCACTTCCCTTCTCTTCTCATTCACACTGCTTTCTTGTCCTCAGGCCATTGCTCCCCATGGGAGGACTTCAGCTCATGTTGTCACCCTGGCCATACTCTCCTGCCCCTGCCCCTGTAGCTACCAGTCTCTTTCTCTCCATTCCCCCTCCTTAGCTTCTTTATTCCGCAGGCATGCCTGGAAGCTACATACACCTTTCCTGGCTTGCTCTCCTCCAGCTGTAGCCAGCACCTTGCTACCATGACACAGATTTTTTTACTCTTTCAACTTTTGAACTGTTGTTTAGCATTATCTTCCTAACTGAAAACGATTGCATGTTCTGTCAAAATAATTGCTCCAGTATGACTCTTTCCCCTGTGAATATTTTCTTCACCTTGGAATTCAATGAATTTGCACTGATCAGTTTTGCATTATTTTAAGGTCCAGGTGGAATCAGCCAAACTGGCAAGGTGATCTCTAGAGATATTGGTTCAGCTTGATAGAATAAGTATTAGCAGTGATGTGGTGCTGAGCTCACAGTAAACTCCTGTCCGTGTGATTTCTGCTCTATACAGGCATTCAGGCCACAGCCTGAATGGAGACTGCAGCCACATGATAGAGTGCATCATGGCAGAGCAAATGGTGTTTCTGCTGGCGGCAGGGCTGGCCCCTGGCAGCCTGCAGGATGAAGAGGCTGTGAATACAATTAGCCTGTGTCAGTGAGGAAACTGTAAATATGGTTCCTCAAGTATAAACCTTGGACTAAGGCATAAAGAGGTATAATAAGAAAACACACCCTATCAGTATCTCCAACGTCATCTAAATATGCACTAAGCCAGTCACATGCAAGTCTGTGAATTTCCCTCTGCTTACAACGTAAACAGTATCTCAGATAATTTAACTCTGGTATAAGGAGGCAATTCTTGCAGACCTCAGAGGAAACTTTGTGTTCTGACCATTCTGAATCTTGATCCTTTTTCTATTGTATAAAGAAAAATAATATCCGTTTTGAAAATACCTACACTAACAATAATATTTTTCAAGGTGCTTGATTTTTTTTTTTTTAATACCTGCAGCTACCCTGCCACCTGCTTTTATGTGATGTTGAATAACTGTATTAAGTCTATGTTGTACTAACTCAGTGCTTATAATTTTGTGTCTGCTCAGGCAAAAAAATCTATGTGACAAAGAATACAAAACTTTCTGAAAATATAGACCCTAACTTTTCAAACTAGATCAAACTGTGATAGAACCGAATGATGTGACACTAATACAATTATGTTCTGGTTGCACCTATTTTAAGAAAAGATATGTCACCATTTAATTTTAAAATGATATTGAACAATTATTCATTAATGTCTGTGGACACATCCTGCTAAAGTCTGATCTTTGAGGAGAAACTTAGAGAATTCACAATTCTGTGTACTGAATTAGTTGCATACTGAACACTAAATGGAAAATTAAACAATGTGCTGGATAGTTCTGACACTACAGACAGGGCTTCCTTCCTATCCTGAAGCTGCACAAAGTGCATATTCTGTGAAAACAGCCTGTTTCTGCAGTGAGCAGTGGTATCACACAAAAGCTTGTGTTCAGATTGCAGTCTTTGCATTTAGTAAGTTTTGAAAGCTTGGCTTCTAGAATCATAATGATCTTTTAGTGTACATAGGAAATTGTAAGCATAAAGTGATATTTACACATTACTCATCACTTATTTACAACATCTGGCTCACCCAATATTAGCTGCAATCACCTTCCTACAACTCTGCAACCTGTTTATCAGCAGGATTCAGGGCACCCAAGCCCCAGCTGCGGACCCTGTCTCTGTCACCTGTCTGCTCAGTGCACAGAGGGGCAAAGCCCAGGAGGAACAGAAGGGCCAGTGCTGCTAGGAGAGCTCACAGGCTCCAAACGGTAGCTTAGGCTACTGACACTGATGATATTGATGACAATTAGTAGAGTGAGATTAGAATGGAGATGAGGAGAAGATTCATCTGTTACACTATCCATCATCTATGTGCTGCCCTAGGCAATGTGAGCTGGCTGCTGTTTCAGTGGAGCTGCTTTTATTACAGACTAGCTTTAGCCTTTCTGTGAGATAAAACTACTTGAGTAACTTTTTGCCAGTAAGTCTCAGAAAAACCAATTTTTTGCTTTCTGTTTCTCAGGGTCAGACTGAATGCCTGTGTAGGTAGATCATTAAGTTTCTAGTTTTCGTGTGACACATTTCATACAAAAATGTATTTCATATAAAAAGTCAGTGCTAACCTAAATAAGTGGTAAATTGAAAGTTTCAATTAAAAGAAACAAAACCTGGTTTAATTCCTAATCTCCTTCAAGAACAAAAATGAACAACTGAAAAGCAAACTACCTGTTGGCCAATTGTGAGCTTGTCACCTTCATAAAGCAATACTTAATTTTTGGTTTTTCAGTGAGTAGTTATATTAATTATTTAACACATTACAGTGGTTTTTTTTTTTAATCCAGTAGTTTGCAAAAACTCTCACTCTCTGATACTTCAGCTATTGATAATATCACCATGAGCCACCCATTTCTATTTTATTATCCATGTACATTTCTCAAAAAAAAACCCCATGCATTTTATTGCAGATGATGTTTATATATACATCACTTGCTGCATACATGCATACATGTAATGTGGACAAAGCTTATGCCACATATTTTTGCATCATTAGTAGAGAACAATGTTAACTTTAGGATTCAATAGGAGGTATCTTTCCAGTATTATTTCCCCCTAGGACTCAACAACCAGAACAAGAACCCAAGAGTAAGATTTCCTTGAATTATTGCCTGCCCTACAGGCTTTGTTTGTAGTTGGTACTCAGACTTTATTCCTTGTTTTTAATGGTGTTGCTCATACAAGTTGAAATAATGTGCAAAGTTTGCTGAACTGGATCCTTCTATGAAAGACTAATCAAGCTTTCCTGCACATACATACCTTATTTTATACTCCCAATGATGATTTTTCTTTCCCAGCAAAAAATCCTGATTATCCTTTTTTCCTCATGACTTTGTGTGCTTGTAGTCCCTTTGTTCTTTGCTTCAGAAATGTGTTATGTATTTGTGACATCCATTCATCGTTTGGTTCCCATCTTTACCTTTGGCCTAAAAAACATACACAGATTCTTGATATCTTAGGAAAACATCTTCAATTACTGTTTCAGATCTCATCTTTTTCCTGTGGAATCTTCATGGTGGAGAGGACAAATTCATTTTTTGTATGTGGGTCTGACAACTAATCTTTGAGTCTTAACTAGGTAATAGCTGTTATACGGCTGAAACATAGAATATCCTTAGATACATTTGAATCTCTAGATTGTAGAAGTTTTATAAATCTCATTTTCACAGACTGTGTAGAACTTTCTAGTTCATTAGCTAAATGTGAGGGTATCTGCTGTCACCTCCACTGCACAGTGTCACTGGAGAATTCACTTAGTAATTCACTTAGATTAGATAATATTTGAATTGTGAGTTTATCAGAGGGAGCAGGCCCAAACTGTCTTCTTTAGAGGCAAATACATACAACGTAACTTGAACATAACTGATTGTCAGAAAATCAGTTCATGCTAAGGGATCATTCTGTATTCTAATTAAAGATTAGCACCACAATAGCAAACAGAGCAGAGACTTTCTGAGAGGGCAAGGTAATATTCTTCTTTACAATGCTGTAAATCTCAAGGAACCCCGCAGGAATTAATTACTCTAGATTTACGCTAACCTTTTGCAATACTTTCCTAATGCTAGATCTTACATCTATCCTGAAACCAGTTTTCTTGTCTTCTACATATCTTCCTCTTTGAGCCAAGCAATTAAAGGAGAAAAACTTGTGTAAACTATGCATGCCCTATCACCTAAGGAAAAGGAGGCAAAATTTACCTATTTAATCTAAATACCCACTGATTTTCAACAACAAAAAAATGATGCTCAAAGAAACTAAAGCAGTCAGGCAACAGTGAATAGAATCAACAACTTTAGTACCATGTTAGTTAGAATAAATATATCATGTATTACAAAAAAGAGATGGAGATTGTTTTAACTTCTAGGAGCATTTATCTCATTACTATTTTTTTGTGTATGATAATGTTATATGATTAAATCCTTGAGAAGAGTATTGTTATCTTGTTTGTGATCTTGGTGTCTTCTACTACTGGTTAAGTTCACCCAAGAAAGAAAATTTGTAACTGCATGAAACATTTCTAGAAGACCCTTTAAAATGCTTCTCATTATTTGTTGTTGTAAAAGAGTATTTTATTTTAACTAAAGAACTTCCAAAATGGTGTGAAAAGATACTTCAGGATGAGAAGTTGCCAGTTACTTTGCAGTAAGGCTCATAAGGTCATAGCGCTTGGTTGTGCTATTACACTGAGGTACAAGAGATGAAATGTTGCTCAGTTATCAACCTCAAGAACCCCAATTCCACCTACTCATTGAATGTAATTTATTCCATTTGTGTATCAAATCTGGTATGCAGGCCATGCTATGGTTAACCTGGAAGACATAAGAGAATTCATCTTAGACTGGAGCATTGTTGTGTTCCATATGGCAGTCTTATTATAGTGTAACTATGAAGTGTTAGTCTAGAGACAAAAAGATGTATGGGCATTTTCTTACTTGTTAAATTACAAATTACAACAACAGGGAATTACTTCTAATATATAATACAAGGAATAATTGCCATAGTCTGTTGAAAGCTTATATTATCTCAGTTGCACTTTGGTGCAAGAGGTACACCTGCACTAGCAGTTCAGTAAATAGGCTTATTACATTTTTTTCCCTGGTGCCAACGCTGGATCTGTACTTGGTATTTTGAGGTACCTACGTGAGATCTTCAAAGCAGCAGTTTCCATTTGCTGGAACCAAAGTCAAGGCCATTGACTCAGGATCTCATTAGCACTTGCCACTTGTCATTCAGACACAGGTTTCCAGCAGCCACCCCTCTACCCTCTGTACCCATGAACAGCTACAGCTGTCAAATTCATTTTTTTTTTATAAGTGTGCTGTGGTTATTTGATCCTATCACCAAAACAGCTGCAAATCAGACCCTGGACAGTCACTGTGGGTTCCAGTATGTTACAGAGTGGTATAGTACTGTGCGTTAAAGTTGGGGACTAATTCTGCTATCTTAACAGAAGTGATTTCTATTGAGTTTTGTCAATAAGAGAAATGCAAGAGAAAACTCCCACTTGGACCACCTCTGTGAGTTGAAGGATATCATAGGACAACTTTATGGATACATTAACTAAATATGATCAGTAAAAATTCTTCCTTAGAGATACACAGGGATCAATTTTGTTCCTCCCTCCCTCACTTCCTTCCTTCCTTCCTTCCTCCCTTCCTTCCTTCTTCCTTTCCTACCTTCCTCCCTTCTTTTCTTCCTCCCTCCATCTCTTTCTCCCTTTGTCCCTCCCTCCCTCATTTCCTCCCTTCCTCCCTCTCTCCCTCAATTGCTTCCTTCCTTCCTTCCTTCATTTCTTCCTTCCTTC
>JANRGW010024638.1:4070-14920 GCA_024733675.1 Psilopsiagon aymara | reverse complement strand
ATTTTTTCATCGTCCAACACCCCCAAGTCCTTCTGTGCAGGGCTTTTCTCAATCTCTTCTCTGCCCAACCTGTAGCTGTGCCTGAGATTTCTCCGACCCAGGTATAGGACCTTGCACTTGGCATAATTGAACTTCATTAGATTGGCATCAGCCCACCTCACAAGCATTTCAAGGTCCCCCTGGCTGGCTTTCCTTCCCACCAGCATATCAACTGAACCACACAGCTTGGTGTCATCAGCAAACTTGCTGAGGGCACACTCAATCCCGCTTTCCATGTCACCAACAAAGATGTTGAACAAGACCAGTCCCAACACCGATCCCTGAGGGACACCACTCATTACTGATCTCCAGCTGGACATTGAGCCATTGAGCACAACTCTTTGCTTGCAGCCATCCAGCCAGTTCTTTATCCACTGAGTGGTCCACCTATCAAATTGATGTCTCTCCAACTTAGAGACAAGGGTGTTGTGTGGGACAGTGTCAAATGCTTTGTACAAGTCCAGGTAGATGACATCAACTTCTCTACCTCTGTCCATCAGTTCCGTCGGCCCATCATAGAAGGTCACCAGGTTGGTCAGGCAGGATTTCCCCTTAGTGAAGCCATGCTGGCTGTCACCAAACACCTCATTGTTTTTCATGTACCTCAGCATGCCTTCCAGGAGAATCTTCTCCAAGATTTTGCCAGGCACAGAGGTGAGGCTGACTGCTCTGTAGTTCCCTGGATCACCAATTTTCCCCTTTTTGTTTGTTTTGTATTTGTTTCTTTGTTGTTTTGGTTTTTTTTTTTTAATTCCACTCGCCTTACAAAAAATGTTCACATGGTTGTAAACTTATTGTCTTTTCTTTATCTGTCTCTATTCCCATTCCAGTGTGTCTATCTATAGAGTGCTCTGCTTCTCTGGTCATTCACTGCTTTAGAAGGCTCACAGATGCAACCCTTGCCAAGATGATATTTATTATTATTAGACTGTAGTTTATATATTTTACAACTCAGCAGTTTTTTGTTTACCGCACTGTATTCTTTTGCCTTACCTCTGTTTAACAGGATTTTTAAGCTCTTTTAATGTATTTTCTTCTGGTTTTGTAGGAGAACATCGAGCCCTAATCTAACCATTGAATCATGTAGCTATTCTTAAATATGTTGTGTATTACATACCTATGTATTTAATTCCCACCTCATCATCCTAACTCTGAATCATTTGCACAATTCAAATGTTTTTTGTTGTTCTTTTTCATGAGGACCTGTCATTTGAATCCACATACTGATAGTTGAAAGCAGTTTTTCCTGAGAGTAGTGCAAGGCAGTTAGATTTCCTTTATCCAGGCTACCAAGCATCTGATAGTTATTTTCAGTTGCTGTATATAACCAGATATCTCACTGGAGGAGATCAACTTCCTTTTCTTTCAAAAGAATCATTCCACTAAAAGGAATACTAAATATCCAGTTTAAGGGAAAGTAACACAGCCAAGAGCTCAAATATGACAGATGCAGTACTCTGTTTTGATTCTGGAGCTGCATATTTTGTGAGATCATATTCAGAACATGAGCAACCTACATCTATGCTATTAAATCTCTTCCTCTGCAGAAAAACATGGCTTAAGCCTCATGCCAGCTGGAGCTGGTGCCTGGTAGATGCTACCTTCTGCCTCTCTGTTGTCAAAGCCAGTGATTTCTCCAATGGTTTACCAGCGTAAGTGATCATTTTCCAGCACTTGCAAATATTTCCTGGGACAGTTAATTTACTGAAATAGCTACAGTCTTGGTTTCTGGGATATTTTATACTGTCTTTGGCAGTGTTCAAAATCTAGAAGAAAACAGACCCAAAATATTTTTATTATGTAAATCAAGATCAAAGATTTTTCTGGAGGGTATGATGTCACTCAAAAGAAGTTATGGGCAGAATAAGGAAAAAGAACCTGAAATTCTATTGCCCGTGTTATTCATGAAGGTAAAGCCAGTCATTATGAATCCCTTTCTTGACTTAATATGTTTAAGTATATGCAGTGTTGCTTCTGTTGGATTCCATATTACATGAGTAACATCCATCTTCAGCTAGCATTTCATAAGAAACTTAGTCTAATCCCCTTAATGTCATACTGCAATAGCAATGTGAATGGTCATCTAGTAGCTTCAAAAGAAATTGCATTTAGCTCTTTAAATAAATTAAATCCATATTGAGAAACTGGGAACCTTGCACTTTTCTTAAACCCTCTTACATACATGATGTTATTAGAAAAGATCAGCGTAGATTTCGTCTCATCATCATTAGAGGTTATTATACTCTACATTAGATTTTCATCTGAATTAAATACAATCCAAAGCAATCGATCAATGAATATGGTGCTACTCACTGAGAACTTTCAGACTTGCCAGCTTTTTTCAACATGACATATATATTACAAACATAACAGGTTATGGATGTCACCCAGGTATCTTGCACTGAGGGACGTCTGTATAAAATACAAAAAAATGAAGGTCAAAATATAACTCAGTAGGCATTGTGGACATTTCTATAAGATATGTTGATGACAACATTAGGCAACCTGTCACTTCTTTTTTTTTTTTATTTTTTTTTTTCCTAATGGAAAAACCTTAATTTCAAATTGAAAGACATTATTACAAAAATCCCAAAACTCTGTGTTCTAACAGATTATACAGAAACAAGAAGATGTACAGAAATGTTGACTTTTTTTAATCCCCATGAGATACTCAGAACTCTGCTAATCATTTCACTATTTTTATATGTTCTTGACAATCCCCGCTTTTTTCCAGAAGTCATGATTTAGCTTGAATATCAACTGAGCTAAAACTGCAAAGGATTCATGAAGACAAGTATACATCAAACCAGGAAGAACTTACGTTCACTTCAGTGGACACTAGGAAAGGTCAAAAAGGCTCCACTCAAGTCAGCAAAGGAACTATCAACTCACTTTTTCTCGCTCCTTTTTAGCTTTTTTCCCTGTACGCAGATAAACATGCTTGCATTTTAGATGAGGATCAAATCAAACTTTGTAACAGGCTCCTGGTGTTACGGCTTCTTAGTTTTTCTCCATGACATCATAACGTCTCAACATGTCTCAGACTAAAAGCATTCCTTTACATAGGGTTTACGTGTTCAAATATAAACATTTCTACTGCCAAAATGCATCTGAAAGCAACAGAATAAGATGGAGAAATAGAGTTTTTCTGACAATTCCTAAACTAGCAAGTCTAGTCACTGAAAATAAAATCCAATTTTCTCTATATCAAACTAAGGAAATATCCCCACTCTAGAAAGAACCCAGGCAAAACACTCCTGCATAGAACCTTGTAGAAAATAGCTATCAGCAACCTTTCTCCTTATCTCCCACATTACACGGTCATTTGTGAGCTACCTCACACACTTGCCTTTTAAAATATGAGAAGAGTCTTACGAGTGCACAATGCTGGCACTGCCACCAAGTTCATTCACAAGCTACAACTTTCTTAGAAAGGGACACATAATCACTTCAAAGACAGTTGTGAAAACAGGACAGGACTGAAGGTGAATGCACACTTCAAATATTTTGGAAATCACAATCTACCATGTGGCTGTACCTCAGCAAGGAGGGAAATGCTGGACCTTATGCAACACACTCACTGGACTACTAGCGGAGCTCAGAAATTTTCACTGAGGTTCAGGCTGTGTTTCATCCTCTCCATATAAAGCTTCAGCAGGTAAGGAACCTCCACGTTAATCTCCTCATGATCATCCACAGCATCTGGACAAAGAAGCTTGATGAAGGTGAACCAGCCTGAAAGAAGCTTGGTGAAGGTGAACCAGCCTGTTTCTGTCTTCATGCTCTGTGATGAATTCAGACTGCACAGTGTGATTATGATCTGCTTATACTTATCAAGGAGTGGACGATACTGTCAGGGTTACTCTGCTTAGTGTCTTCCTTCAGTTACCTGTTGTTGCATTTAATTCTTTGACCTCTTCCCTATCTTTCTTCAGTTCTAATCATGAACCTACTCAGGAAGGGCTTATAGGTACTGCTGCTGCTGCTTTACTTAGCAGACAACCAACTAACCAGCAGCCAGCAAGGGCAATAATAGCCTCCAATAAGAAAACACTACCAGGTGTATACCATGATATTTACTTAGGATACTCTTCCACACACTTCCTCTGCCTCTAGTAGTGTCTCTGTATTTAATAACCATTATTGATTTATTTTTTATAAATTTGCCCAATAGCTTCATGCCTTACTCAACTTTCAACTTCCTTCCTCTCACTTTAGCAATATAATTACTTTGCTTCATAAATTGAAGGTGATTTAAAAGCTTCAAAAGCATAAACAAGGTGTGTGGGATTAAAAGTGAGTTCATATTGCATGTTTTGTACATTTCTATATTTATCTCAATCCCACTCAAGGGTGGGTCTTACCATGCATCTTGCATTATTTTTTTTTTGATAGAAGATATTTCCATTTTTTCATTGCAACAGTGTTATTGAGTTTTCTGTGGAAAACTTTGCACTTTAAAAAACACTACTCCTTTATAAGAGAAGTAGGAATGTATGATGAAAGTAACAAAATTCACAGCCTTTTTTGTTTGCATATCATTTCAACAGAGAGGGGAGGAAAGCTCCCTCCCCAAGACTGGAAGACCCCTTTCTAAAGTCATGTTCAAGGATTTTATGCATGTACGACTTTCCTCTAAATGCAAAAGATGAAGGGTTAGTTTTTTGCATTAGTCTGAACAGGAAAGGCCTTCCTTTCCTAGAATTTCTGGACCCTCATATTCTTTTTCTTCGTTACTTTATGACTGTTTTCCCACCGAGTTTTCATGCGATGTGTGAAAATGGAGCATTCTAGCAATCATCCCCTAAGGGCAGCTATCTCAGATAGCACAAATTTCCCAGTACCACAATTGTGGAAGTCTCAAATGCCACATGTTTAGAGGTTTGATCAGCATTTTGCTTTATGAAGGCACTTGAAGGCAAACCAAAGATCATAGGAAACTAAACTGACATAATCAAGATGTAAAAAAAATAATCTTTTATATCTATCTGTGATATTTAACATATATTGCTCTTGTTCACCATTTGGTAAAAAATAAGCCTTTGTGAGATGTAACAGCTCACTGTGATCAAGAACATGTTTTCGTCTGCAGAAAATTTACTCTTATACATGAACTGTCTAGTTCAGAGGTATTTCTGTGAATTATATTAATAAATGTGATCTAATTAGTAGTCCATAATTAGTGAAGTGACATGGTAGAATGAAAACAAGGTGGGAAGCTATCAACACAGTCATTGCTTTTCATCCATTTCACTGAAGCTATCAACACAGTCATTGCTTTTCATCCATTTCACTGAAATCCTGGGTTAAAGCTTCTGCTATTTGTATTTGTATATTAAAGGACTGATTTCTGTACAACTTCATGTGCCAGATTTTCTATACTTTATATATAGAGAAAGCAAGTATAGGTTTACATTTTTTTCGTAAGGGAGGGCAGTAGGCTGAAACACGAATCTGACATTTTCATGTTAGTCAGTTTTGAAGGAACAGTTAGCTTCAACTAATGCTGAGATCCTTGTATGCCTTCACATATGTAAAATTAAATTTTAAATGCTTTGCTGTAGTTCTTTTCCAGTAATCCTCTCTTCATTCTTTGTGAAAAATTAAATACTCCAGTTCATCCTTCTGAACCTCTTTTCCACAAGGGTTAAAGTGTTTGATGAAGAACTAGAAAGACTGTTATGTAGTCTATGTGTATAGGATGCACATACCACTTACAGATCTGACACAAAACTGAATGAGTGATATACTTCAGAGTATTTATCCTCTTCTTAAGTCAGTTACAATTTTCTAAGAATGCTTTCAAATCTTCTTTGAATTTTTTAGACTGGTATGAGAAAATGACAAAAACAACAATCCATTTGTAGAAAATGTTAGCCAGGAAAGTATTAAATGCAATACATAAATTGTTCACAGTCATTTAAGGGTCTTTTGACCACTCTGAGGGAAGATATTGTGAAGGCAGAAAATGAAAGGTCTTTCATGGTCAGGGTATTTCAGTGCTGAGGCTGATACATCAGCAATTGATACCTATTTGCCATGCAGACTGGTAAGTAACTTGGCACTACTGTCCTTTCTCTGACTTTTACTCTCTAGAAAAAGGAGAGGGAAGAGATATTAATGAATATTTATCTCAGTCAAATAAAGACGTGTTTATCTATTACTATGATGGAATCCACACACACATTTTGAGCACAGATAAGATTTTATAACTGTGATTTCACACCATCAGTGTTTGATGTAAAAGGCATTATAAAAGGAAAAAGATACATTTCACCGTAGCACTTTCTATTTTTATTGATTCTAGCTTCCAGCATAGACTAATTTAGTCTTTATAAATCAAGTTTAGAAAACAGCTTGATCTCCCTTCCGCCTGTTCCACTCTTATTGGAACTGTATTCACAGTGTAATTCCAGTTTGAGTTTGTGTTCTCTGTATTCAGCAAGCTTCCTGATTTACTGATATTTTTGCGAGACAAATTGTTATGCATTTGTTGCTATTTCAAATGACCACAAGGACATGGTTTGTCGCTTATTGAAATGACAGGATTGGTACTTCCTTAAATGTTTGGTTAGAATTTTGGAACAGTGGCTGGAAGTAAAATAGATGATAACATGATTTTGAACTTCAGGACTGTCTCACTTAGATAACTCAAGGTCAAAAGGCATCTTGCTTTCTCATCTGTAGTAATCATACAGACTTTCTAAACAGCAGCAATATCTTGCTTCATTTAAAAAAAATCCTCAAAAAACAAAACACTTTATTTGAAAATTTGCAATTTACTTTCATTTTGATCATTAATTCAGGGACTATTTAACAATATAAACAAGGCCCAAATATTTTCAAACTTACTCCTATTGAGATGTCACTTGCTGTACAATTTCTTTAAAATTAGTAAGCTACTTCTAAAGAAAGGCTAACATCACCCAGGCCTTCATGGTTTGTAATTTTAAACTATTAAAAACCTTTGTGTATTTTTCTCTCTTTACTTACATCTCTATTTGTTTCTTATTTGAAATATGTCTGGGCTGTCCTCCTGCCCCTCTTTCAAAATTAAGTGCATGAGTATACCTTTGATTTTAAAAATGTAGAAGATTTCTGCTTTTGTTTTTCCACTTTTGTATTAATAAAAATACTTTTTTGTTGTCCTTCTTCCTTTTTTTTTTTTTTTTTTTTTTTTTTAAGTGTGGCCAGTACATCTGCAGTGCAAATCTGAATGACAAAATAAAGGCAATTTTCTTCTAGTGCATGCGTTTTCCTCCAAAAAACAAAAAACAAAACAAAAAAAAAAACCAAAAAAAAAGAAGAAATACAACTCTTTACAAGATACAAGACAAATGACACAAAAGTGAAAGGGCACTGATACAAACTGGATAGGCTTACAACATAATTGAATTAAGTCTTGTGTGCCACATATGATCACAAAGCAGGGCCATGTCTTGAGCACTCTGAATGTGGGGAGGCTGCCAGTCAATAAAAAGACTCTTTAAACTGGTTAAATGCATCATGAGCATGTGCAGAGCCCTCCTAGCTAACAGGTGGCTGAATAAAACTCAGCTGGTGTTGCACAGGGCTATAGCATTGACCTTCTTTAGGATAATTTCAGCCCTCTTTAAAAAAAAAAAAAAAATTGTTACTGTACTTGGTATAGTGGAAACAATTTAAGGATGAATAATTTCTTTTAGTCCCTTGAGGCACCGGTGGTTCCCTCTCACTCTCTCTCTCCCTTTCTGCGTCTCTCGACTGAATTAACATAAAGGAACAGTGACAACAGCAAGCTGAAAAGCGTAGCTGGTGGGAGGATTAAGTATATCATTGAAAGGAATTATGTTGTAAATGACTGGGAGGGGTAGGGGCTTCTGTTCCTTGGTCCCATCTGGTCTTTAAAGAATACCTTGTTGTAATTACCCCCAGATGGCTTTGTGCTACACTGGGCCTGGACAGCCAGGTGCCACTGTACCCTGCTGGGTGTGATATTCATTGCTACATGCAGTGACAAAAATGGACTTTATTGCAACCTAATTTCTTCCAGGGTATTACACAAATATGAAATGAACATAGCTTATCAAACAAGAGCTTAGTGTGCCTTTAGCTGAGACTGTCACACCTAAGACAAGACTGCCTTGTTTTTTCACTTTTTAATAATTGTCTTGAAAGGTGAAAATATCAACAATTTACAGTGTTTGTCTGCTAATATATATTATATCATGTTAGCTGTTTTTCAGGACCTGAAATGTTCAAATTACCTTAAGCAATTGCTGGAAATGGTAGAGTAAAAAAGACTGTTACAAAATCTGTTTTGCAACAAGATTTGCTACAGAGAAAGCTCAGGCCCAGTCCTGGAAGACTGGCATACAAAACTCTCCCTCCTCAGTCCCAGCCTCAGGCAGACACAAAATTTGTGTCTCCCCTGGACCCAAGTTTTGCTGTTTCTTTTCTATTTCTATTGATATTGCTGCTTTTATCTCGTGAGGTTCCTGACAATTTTACTGCCAAAATTATAGTCTTACATTTTCATATCATCTTCAGAAGCTATTCTAAAGGAATCATTGTTACTATTCAAAACTAAACCTTTTGCCACAAAAGAAAAGCAAAGAAGCTTGTGGAAAAATAGAACCATGGGATTTAAAATCCTGACTTGCACTGAAGCAACTATTTCCAAAGCAGGGTGTTAGGAGTTGAAACTTGCTGAAACTGCACAAATGTGTAAGGGAAGAAATGCCATATAGAGAACACCCCTTCCCACCTCTTCAGCTCACCTACCCTGCCACACGCCTGTCCCCAGTCAGGACTCTGGGGTTTCTTTGGAGAAGAATTTCATGGACACATGCAGACAGACTAGCTGCTGTCCTCTGAACAAACTTCTGGAGGACTCGTGGCTCTCTGCTGCTGTGCTGGAGCAAGTGCAACTTCTCTTTTGGTATCTTTGCACACTACAATTTATGCTGGTATTTCTAAGGTAACTATAAACTGACTAACCTGGGTATTGCTTGAGTAAGAGCTTGCAATGGGCAAGCTGCTATGTACACATACATACTTACTATGTATGTACTATGTATGTATGAAGTACACAGATTCTCCAGCATGTTTTGTACAGCTCATGCACAGCTCCCCTACTCTCTACCAACATTGTCAGAGGCACCACTGAGTGACCGAGGTGCTGGTCTGCAAACAGCAGTGGTTATCTCAGTATGCCTGGTCACTACGATGTCAACAACAGCATCTGCTTCCTTTCTGAGGTCTGAAAAAGAGCAAAATGCTGATTGCCAGCTTCTTGCAGCTCCATTTAGTCTTGATGATACAAAGATTGCCCTTCCCCAGGCTTTTCCTATTTTCAACATGCTGCGTAGTCGAGAGATATAACTGTGTGGCAGCTGGTTTTCTACTGCTAGTTACAAACATGCTCATAAGGTATTAGTAACATGAAAAAGTTGCTCTTTACATCTTCTAATTTATCTGTGAAAATGTGTAAGTAAACACATCTGAGTACCTAGCCTTCATTACTATCATCTGGTTAGTAACGTACTTCAGAGAGAATATACTGGTTTGCTCTAAGGCTCTTCTGATCTGACAATATAATTTTTAAGACTGATATTTCTTAAGAAGGAAAAGGAGTCTTAGACTATAGAAAAAACAAACTTCCCTAAAGGTAATGACATTGTAGCATGTGGGGTTTTTATTAATTGTCTCCAGTTAAAACAGATATCAAAATATGACTATCCTTACCTTAATTCACTGGGTTCATATTTTGACTTGGAAATTATCAGCAGATAATTACAATCTCCCATTTTCATAATTTAGCCTTTTTTTTTTTTTTTTTTTTTTTTTTTTTCTCCTAGGGAACCCTTGATTCTACTAATCTCTAGTTATTCAGGCTTCAAATCAGTCATATAAAAAATAGAACTTCACTGAAAGGTAAAATAGATTTTTCACCCATACCCATTTTCTGTGATTTGGGCGACATAATTTTATAGGATGGCTCTGATCAGCTCTTATTCATCCTTTCCAGGAAGTTCAAAATCACATATAAAGCCTCAGTGTCATCTTCCATCACCATTATGAATGCTCTCCGGAAATATAAGTGTTGTCCCAGAAACTTGCCAGAAAAGTGCATTAGTCAATCAGATCCTTTACTATGAAAAATGATGGGACAAATTTTGACATTAGAGACAAGGTCAGACTTATGCTGACTTGGTACTACTATGTAGTTGACCAGAATAGCAGGAGGTCTTTTCTTCCTTTATCCCTCTCTACCCTTCCCTCTTTCCTTCTCTCTATTATGTGTTTTTGTATATGTATATATAACTCGAGGAGAAAATCTTAGATATCAGATATCTACAATTATAATTCCTATCCTGTTAAAATCAGAAAAATTACAGTGTATGTATGTTTTTCAGAAGCCAAGGCACAACTGAGATAATTATCAATGCCATTGTGTATAAGAAGTTTATATATATGCCTTATATTAATGAAAACAGGCTGTGTAAAAGTCTATGCATGCTTGGAAAAATTAATTTTAGTTCATGCAAACTTCCCTAAGTGCATGATTTCCACTATATGAATACTAGCTAACTACACAGAAATGAGGAAAATGTCAGTTATGGCTTTCAGTGTGAGTTATATTATAATAATAATTGAAGTTACTAGTTGGAAAAATGAAGCTCCCAAGTCAGAGAATCATAGAATCATAGAATAGTTAGGGTTGGAAAGCATATTAAGATTACCTAGTTCCACCCCCCCTGCCATGGGCAGGGACACCTCCCACTAAACCATGTCACCCAAGGCTATGTCCAACCTGGCCTTGAACACTG
>JANRGW010024637.1:0-31501 GCA_024733675.1 Psilopsiagon aymara | reverse complement strand
CACACAATACTCCAAGTGAGGTCTCACGAGAGCAGAGTAGAGGGGCAGGATCACCTCCCTCCACCTGCTGGTCACATCCCTTTTGATGCAGCCCAGGATATGGTTGGCTTTTTGGGCTGCAAGAGCACACTGCAGGCTCATGTTCATTGTTCCATCCATCAACACCTCCAAGTCCTTCTCCACAGGGCTGCTCTCAATCTCTTCTCTGCCTAACCTGTAGCTGTGCCTGGGATTACTTCGACCCAGGTGTAGGACCTTGCACTTGGCATGGTTAAACTTCATCAGGTTGGAATCAGCCCACCTCACAAGCATGTCAAGGTCCCTCTGGATGGCATCATGTCCCTCCAGTGTAACAACCGAACCACCCGGCTTGGTGTCATTGGCAAACTTGCTGAGACAAACTCAATCCCACTGTCCATGCCACCAACAAAGACGTTAAACAAGACCAGTCCCAGCACCAATCCCTGAGGGACACCACTTGTTACTGCCCTCCAGCTGGACATTGAGCACAACTGTTTGCGTGTGGCCATCCAGCCAGTTCTTTATCCACCGAGTGCTCCACCTATCAAATTGATGTCTCTCCAATTTAGAGATGAGGATGTCATGTGAGACGGTGTTAAACGCTTTGCACAAGTCCAAGTAGATCACCTCAACTGCTCTACCCCTGTCCATCAGTTCTATAGCCCCAGCATTGAAGGCCACCAGATTGGTCAGGCAGGATTTCCCCTTGTGAAGCCATGCTGGCTCACCAAGCACCTTGTTGTTTTTCATGTGCCCCAGCATGCCTTCCAGGAGAATCCACTACAAGATTTTGTCAGGCACAGAGGTGAGGCTGACTGCTCTGTAGTTCCCTGGGTGTTCCATTTTCCCCTTCTTGAAAATGCGGGTTATATTTCCCTTTTTCCAGTCATTGGGAAGTTCACCTGACTGCCATGGTTTTTCAAATATGATGGACAGTGGCTTAGCAACTTCATTTGCCAGCTCTTTCAGGACCCGTGGATGGATTTCATCAGGTCCCATGGACTTGTATACATTCAGGTTCTTAAGATGGTCTCGAACCAGGTCCTCTCCTACAGTGGGCCCAGGGTCTTCATTCTCACTGTCCCTGTGTCTGCCTTCCAAGGCTTGGGTGGTGTGGTCAGAGCATTTGCCAGTAAAGACTGAGGCAAAGAAGTCATTAAGAACCTCAGACTTCTCCAAATCCAGGGCAGCCAGTTCTCCCGATAGCTTCTAGAGAGGGCTCACGTTGTCCATAGCCTGTCTTTTATTTGCAATATACCTATATAATCCCTTATTGTTGTCCTTAACATCCCTAGCCAAGTTTAATTCTAAGTGGGCCTTAGCCTTCCTAATCTGATCCCTAGCTTCCTGGACAACATCCCTGTATTCTTCCCAGGCTGCCTGTCCTTGCTTCCACCTTTTATAAGCCTCTTTTTTTCTTCAAATATTCCTCAGCAGCTCTTCATCCATCCAAGGAGGTCTCCTGGCCCTCCTGCCACACTTCCTTTTAGTAGGGATGTATTGCTCCTGAGCATGCAGCAGGTGATCCTTGAATATCAACCAACAGTCTTCGCCCCCCCCGGCCCCTAGCACTATATTCCCATGAAGTATTCTTCATACTGCAGCTATTGGAAGTAGCCTGGCCTTGGACGTTGCCAGGGGTGGGGCAGACACAGCCTCTCGGTGGCTGTACAGGGCAACCTGTATCAATGCCTCACCACCTTCACAGGGAAGAATTTCTTCCTTACATCTAATCTATATCTCCCCTCTGTCAGCTTAAAGCCATTCCGCTTGTCCTATCACTACATGACCTTGTAAAACACCCCTCTCCAGCCTTCTCGTAAGCCCCACTTTAGGTAGCAGAAGATGTTCTACAGCCTCCCTGAAGCTCTCTCTTCTCCAGGCTGAACAAGCCCAACTTCACAGGAGATGTATTCTAGCCTTCTGATAATTTCTGTGGCCTTCTTATGTTGATGGCACCAAGCTGAACACTTTACTGCAGGTGAGGTCTCGAGAGAGCAGAGTAGAGGGGGAGAATCATCTTCCTTGACCTTTGAATTCTCTCTTCACTTTTTCCTTCTATTCTTATTGCTAGTCACATTCTTCTTTCAGCAACAGTTATCTTGATATAGACAAATGACTCTTCCAGCTTTATCCCAATATATTAAATTTGTTGACCCAGATTTTTGCTTTCCCAAAGCTTTAGTTTATTCTCTGTGTGAACACTAAAAGTTTTTTATACCATTTTATGGACACATCTCCATTAGGGTAGTTATGAAAGTCACCATAATGCAAATGGCTGCTGGATCAAGCCTTCTGCTAGAAATCTGTCAAGCGTGAAACTGTTTTTTTTTTTTTTATTTTCTTCCTCTCCCTTCACTAGAATTTGGGTGCATGTGTTTATACACGTAGGATGAATAAACACTAAGACAATTAAGGAAATATGAGAAAATGTGAACTAAAATCACATTTTTCCCAGATCATGGATGTTCAAATATTTATGAATATCTGTGTCTATAAGGCTGGGCACAAAAGGACCCAATGACATCAAGTCTCCCTGATGTAAAACCAGTGTCTAACCCTCATTTTGTGACTGTCTCTGAGCACAGCTGCGAGCTATGTAAGATTAATATGTCTGCACATGGGTAAAAGTTTAAAAGCATAATCAAGCAAAAAATCAAGGTGTTTCTAATAATAATAAGCTAGCCTTAGAGTTACTTTCAAGCACTCCTCATAGAATCTTCTCCTTGGATGACTGAGGTGCAAGTCAAATTTTCACAGTTCCGTCTGAGTCACAGAATTTACTTTCTTTTTAACAACAGAATTAATCACTATAATCACAGATTATTAGTTAGTGTAAACTGTTAGTAAATCATAAAGTTACCCTCCTCTAAGCACCAAAATCAAATTCATTATTACTGCTCTGTAAAGGTAACAGGGCCAGATCTTGATAATACCCTCCTTGGATAATAGCAAGAATCTTATTGTTACCAGGCTACTAAGAAGTAGAATCAAGCCTGAAGAACAGCACTATCCATGAATTACTTTGTTCTTTAGTGTGACCAAGATGATCTAAATCTCCATTTGCAGTCGCCCATATTTCTTTTAAAACTTTTTTATGCCCTTAGCTTTGTGCTGTTGAGTCACAGGTGCCAATCTCTGACATTATGATGCTAAAATAAATCTCCTTCAATAGCCTGCATTAAATGGCCCAGGAAGGGGCTTAAGGGTATGTGATTTTCTTAAAAAAAAAAAAAATCTGAAAAAAAATTTTCACATTTTCCATCATTTTTAATAACATATAGGAAGGGTTGTGGTTTAAATTTTACCTGGAGAGATAACTGCGTGTGGGCAAGCCTTTCCTGAGAAAACCTGAGATTTTAAACACTTTACAAGGGGTCTTTTGCATGAAAGGTAGTTGTGTGTCTACTCAGACAGCTTGAAAGCCATTCATTCATCAAAATACTTTGAAAATGGTATGCTACATCACGTTTGCTTAACTTCCTTCTGCTTTGCTTGCCTCATTAGTATTTTAGGAACTATACAAATGAAGACAACAAAGTCACGTGTACACAGCAAAGTACAAACAGGAAAAAGATAAAAATTTCTGGGGCCAGCAGAACCAAAACTGTGGGTTTTTTTATGACAGAAATGCAGGGGACAGACTCTAATTTCATTTCTAGTCTATGCATGAAAACAAGCTAGCAGCTATCTTGATTTCATTATCACACACAAGTACATTATTATTCATATTGAGGATTTCTTAATGAGGTGCTTTTTTATTATTTTTTCTCCTCCTTTTTTATCCTCTTTTGCACTAGATTTGCATTAGAAAGCCACTCTCTGACATGGCTTGGGAACTTATCACACTTAGGACTCATCTTGTTTCATCCTTGTGGTGCTACCTGCCTCCCATTTTTGCAAAAGTTCAAAACAGATCTGCAAAACTGATGTAGATTTGTAATACAAATTTTATGAAATAACTTTCCTGTTATTTATCACTTTCATGTATGACAACCCAGACATCAGTTTCTGTGTTTTGAGCAACATGACATAAAGCATGCTCTTCCTTGTATGGAAGAAAAGATGGGTTTCCCTCACAGAGAAGCTTCAGCAGGTGAAAACTAGGTCTTATATCATCTTTTCTGTGTTAAAAGTAGAGATGGGTGCAGCAGCAAAGAAAGACATGAGTTACAACTCTCACAGTAACATCAATTTTTATGCCTAAAGGAGTATCAACACTATAAAGCATCAGTATAGTTCTGGAATCAGTTTCAAAACCCAAGATAACAGTAACAGTTCCCTTATGGGAGCTGATATATTCTCTGAAGGAATTTGGTGCATCTTTCCAGGCAGATATTAATACTCTTTCATACATCAGCCACTTTCTTTGACACTTTATTTACCATCTCTGTGTATTTATAAAAGTTTAAAGCTAATAGTACAACAAATAGAACTAATGGTACTGCAGATGAACGTAAATCTTGGGAAGAATAAATTATAAGTGTGGTAGTAAACTGAAATCAATGGAACAGAAGCTGAGTGCCTGAAAGTGAATAGGTCTAGCTGTATTAGACTATCCACTTGAAATTTGAAGCAAATAGCCCTCTTGCTGAAAGCTAATTACTTCCCTGGCATGATACTATACTATGTTTGTATACATACATAAAAAATCTTTGCTTCTTCAAAAATTTATGGGTGAGCTGAGATTGGGCCAGCTGCAATTTCTTGTTTTGAAACAGGTAGGAACTTGAAAGAAGATAAAAGATTTACCTTTCAAGACTGCAAAAAGTGTTAAGGCTTCTCTCTATATTCGGGTTGCTGAGAAAAGATCTAAATCCTGTATGACCTCAGGGGTAGATAAAATATTCTTCTTTTCCATCCTTCCCTTTCATTTTATCAAATTCTGTTTTATCCACTACTCGAGTTTAAATTCCCTTCTGAAAAGGAGTAGCCAGATTTAGCCTGTTTGTGATCAAGAAAGACTTGATCACAGGCTGATGTGCACTGATGCTATGCACAGTGCTATGTTCCTTCTCTTCTGCCAACAAGGAGGGAGCATGTCACTCACCACAGGTGAACTGAATGCCCTTTAGAAAAGGTGATACTGGTCAGTGTCCAAATGCAAGGGAGAGAATCATAGAACCACAGAAAATTTTAGGTTACAAGTGACCATTAAAGATCATCTATTCTCCCTCCCTGCAACGAGCACAGACATCTTCAATTAAATCTGTTTGCTCACAGCAGCCTGAACTCTTCTGCTAGGCTGAAGTGGAAGGAGTGGCTACATAGACTTCTTTTTCTTAGTAGCAGCCTTGTCCTTAGCTGGACAAGACTTAGTAAGGACTGAGGGAATAACTTCAAGGAAACTGGACAGCAATATAGCAGCAATTTCTTTATTGAAAGAGGTTCCCAGGGAGACTGATACAGTGAGGAGCCTGTAGCACTATCTTTACACTTAGCCTTGAAGTCCAAAATAGTGTTCTTTCTTCCTTGCCCAATCTTGTCTGAAAAATGTCAGTAGGGTTATCAGATCAGAGTTAAACATGAAGTAGCAATGGGAAAACAAAAACAAAACAATAAAACAAAACAGTAAACCCATTAGCCTGAAGCAATATCACTCTGAACTGTGATCTATACTTACCCTGGAGGAAAACAGAAAGCCAGAGATTTTCCTCTTGCTTAATGACCTTGCCTGGCATCTTGCAACTTCAAATAAACAACAAGGAAAACAAATATATCAAGCAAATAACAGATTTGTCCAGCAAAGCTGGATGAACTGTCAGACTCCAAACTGTTCTCTAGATCCATTTTTCTCCTCTGCATTAATTCCTTAATTTTGTTTGGTACCTCCTTCACTGCAGCTGTCGCCAGAAACTGCAGAAGCTGAGGACTCCCCAAAGTCTGCACATAAACAAGTAATGTAGAGTATAAAGTGCATGTATATCAATGCCTTGTCAGCTCCCACATGCTCATTTATACCTGATAATATATTTTGTGTAGAACACTTTCCTGACCATGGTAAAATATGGCAAATAACCCTCAACTGTTCACAGATGTGAGGACAGATGACAATAAATACCTTTCATAAACACTGCCTTTTGGTTTATTATTCACCTTTTATCAATGTCACATCCTTCCTTGTTTCATACAGGCTTAAAACACAAGTGTAGAAAATACAGTAATTTAGATACTGAACTATGTAACAAGTTGTACACTAAAAGCATCTGGTTTCCTGTAGAACATTTCTCCAGATGTGTATTTCCTATTTTCATTATAAAAGGAATATTAGTAGAATAATTGCATATTTAGAGAGCAGGGGTAGGAAAGCATCTTCCACCCGGTATCTGACCTTTCTCATTCTTTATTTTTAAAACTACTTTCCTTTCACATATTTCAAACTTTGCATATGATAAATAGATTTCACACAACACTCGCCCTGTTCTTTTTCTCCCACTGCTCAGTCACTTGTTCAAAACATGCTATTTATTCCTCTTATCAGCTGCAACATCCCCTGACACGCTGAAAGCAGCAGTCACCTTTTCTAACAACATATTTAAAGTAGAGTGTTTGCAAATGGCGAGGGAGCCTTTTAGGAGGAAAAGCTGAGATTTTTCATGTGAAATTGTGCTGCATGAGCAGTTGCGGTGGTTTAGCTTGAAGGAAGGTAACCCACATCTGGTGTTCCCCATAATTGTCTGCCCTTGTGGATGCTCACCATTCCTCCATCCTTCATTTCACCAGGATCTGCTTAGTGCTGTGCTACACAATAATCACCATTGACATGAAAGCACCAATAACGACTGCAGAGAGGATAAAGAAAAATATCGTTACCACAAGTGGGCTTGCAATTTGCAGTTAATAACCCAGAGCAGGTTGAAAAAGTGCTAACACAGCAGATGAGGTGAAATCCAGAGGAAATATTCTCACTTTATTCGAACATTTTGCTCCCGAGCTTTCATATTAGCAAAAAGAGTAATTTAAAGTATTGGGATATTTTCAATTTTATTCACATGAATTTTGATTAGAATCTTTCTCAAAGTTTTAGTTTGTCTTTCTTCCTGAGAATTACATGCTGACATGCTGGAACTGTAAGGAACTTACTCTCTGTGGCTTTGAACAATCACACTAACCATTGCTTCTGTAATAGACTCATTCTGTTTTTTAAATTTTCTGTTAAAAAGAAAGAGAGCTCCTTTTTCTGCGTGGCCATCAAAAAAGCAATTGAAATTCAGCAACTTCAAATGGGGTTGCTTGAATAATACATTCCCAAATGTATTTCAAACTGAAGAAAACATATTTTAAAAATAAAACTGTAATCAATGCCATGAATTTTTGACAAGAGAAATTAAAAATAAGAACAATTAGCTGCAGGATCAGCAAACATTCTGAGTCACCCTAGAAACATATTTCACCTTTTTGTAGGGTTGCTTAATTTTTTCATTACGTTTCCATTCTGAAACTAAACCAAAGTTGTTATGAAATGAAACATCAAGAAGTCTAAATTTACCAATTTTCTCTTATCTAGGCAATAGCTATGTGATAATTTCCAGGAACAGTAAAATGAAAGATGTTAATTCCTAAAGACTTAGTTTGATCCAGAAGCAATAAATAGAACCAGCTCTGTGCAAACCACAGTAACAAGAGAGCAAATGCCTTATTAAAAAACTATGAGAACTCCAGGAACTGTTACATCTAAAATGCCTATAATAGAATGATTACACAACTTTGCATTCCCACTCATATTTCACCTGAATAAGTATTTTAAAAACACAGAAAAATATCCACACAATATTCAAATCAAGCCTGGGTCAGGTTTTATCTTCATTAAGAAGGTAATATAAAAATGAATAAAACCCAATAATTACTATGGCTTGAATTTAAAAAATGGGGTAAAAAATCAAAAATATCTTAGTGTGGAAAAACAAGGCTGCTAACAAATCAGACACCCTCATGAATATTATGACATCTATTCTTCAACTCTTCTCAATAGCAAAAACACAACAGGTTTTAGCAGCAACAGTATCTGACTGTGCAGATGGAACAAGGTATTTGAATATTTGTCCTTCAGGTTTGTCTTGATATACACATTTGGTGAAAAGACATACAGTTCAACTCTATAACTCATTCCTCATTCTACCTAGCCCATAATGATTTTGGAAAAAGAAAAAACAAAGAAAATTAAAACCTTTCTGTTGACATGATCCATTGTGTGTAGTTGGGAAGAAGGACTGAAGCAAACTACAGAATCTAATAAAAAATTATGTCACACAGTATTAGACAGAAAAAAGTATATGCTACATATGTCTATAATGCAGCAACTAAGACTGAAGTACCCTGCAGTGAAGTAGCAGATTTGCAATTTCTCTTAAAAATGTAATCTAGATAAGATTGAGCATACCACAGAGGATGCTGTAAGTGAAGCAGAAATCAGAACCCTTAACTCAAGGAGAAACTTGGAATAAATTAAGAGAGTGAAACAAATGTAAACCAAACAAAACATTATTTTTTTCAAGCAATGATCAATTAGACCACAGAGATTTAAATCCTTCATCAACACAAGGCAGTTTTATAGTGCAAGGAACACCATGAATATTTCTGTTACATTTTAGACATACTGAGATTTCAAAAGAAATACACTAAAAACCCCCACAACTGATGAAAAGCTGCAGACATTATTTTGTGATGAAGGTGGCCTTGAATTTTACTGTTTTTTTGAAATTTAGTTTTAATTGTGATTTTGCTGTCATAAAGAAGGATCTACAGACATTTGCTTTTGTACAAATATTGTGGCATATACTGAAACTCCAGTTTTTACCCAAGCAAATAAGCTGCTTGCAAAAGGGAAAACTAGGAAATTTTTCACAGTTAAACTGCTGGATATGTACTGAGACTGAGCTGACAGCCCATGGTATTTTATTCTTTCAATGTTAGAGCTTCACTGGAAATACTGCTTTTGTATTCACCATCAAGTCATCACACACACACACACACACACACGCACACACACACACACACACACACACACACACATGAACATCTGTATTTAATTTTTCATTCATGCTCCTCCAATAAGTAATGATAATGGAGTCCCACACAATTAGAGAATAATCTGATTCATTCTGATTTACTGTTCCTAAACCGTCTGTTGTGGTAAAACACCATAATATCTTCATATTCTACATAACAACAAAGCCTTTTAGGGAAAAGAAGTCAGTCTAAGGATTTATATATCTGGCCTTTGCCTATCTTTACTTTGACTTTCTCCAAACTTCCAATACTATTATTTCAAATGGTGCTTGCACTTAGGTAAAAATTTCTACAGTGGTGTGCTCACCCAAGGTGTTTATTATTGCATCCAACTACATACAAAAACTTATTAGAAAGATGCTGAACTTATATTGGTTCTGAACAAGTTTGTCATTTTGGTACTATCTTAAATCTCAATTTATCCCCAAGTGGTTTAAAAATAATTAGAATTTTAAGGAATAATATAAATAAATTATAAATATTATATTATAAATAATAATATAAATTCTAAATACTAGGAAATGCATGTTCAATACATGTCTCTACTATTTTCTTTTTGCAAAAGGAAAGGTTTTTTTTTTAAAAAAGCAAAGCATCAGATTCTCAGATAATCCAATAAAACCACATCACACCTGAGAGTGTTCCCATTTTTCAGCCAGTGCAACTCTGAGGTTTTAATTTAACAGTATCATTAAATTAACAATTTAATTTAACAATAACAGAGGTTATTGTTTTTCTTTACAGGATTTCTATTTTATCACTCTTGTGCACGCTTTATCATTCTTGTATTTTATCTATTCCTGGTTTTATTTTATCTCCTTTATGTTTCATCTATGTTAATGAAAGCATGGCAACTTATGAACATACTACTCTTACAATTTCATTGTGCTATTCATTCTAACTCAGTATTGAAATAATTATGGCTAGATGAAAATCATTTGCATGCTGGCTCTTATTACCTGTATTTTGGAGCATAAAATAGAGGTAAATAATTTTTGTTCTATTTCCAACACATATTTAGATCTACAATAATATTGCATCATAAATAATTTTCTATATACTCAATAAAAGCCATTGTGCCTGTGAATGTCTGAGCCTTCATAAACAGATGTGGCAAGCTCAGAGAAGCTATTAGTAATGTTTCTACTGACTGCAAAAAATGCCAATAACAGCAACTCATTCATTAAGTTAGAATATTCATGCCCATTCTGTTCCATTTGGTTAATTTTTTTTTAAGTTGTTATAGAAACTAGAGGTTTTCAAACCTTTGCTACTCATAGCATGACATTTCCAAGTTGCCTTCATAGGAAAAGCTCTAGTGTGGTAAAGAGTATCAGCTAACTCTCCTGAATTTGTTCTCAGATGAATTTCATCATTATTCTGTCATCAAATGGCCTAACTGTTCCTGTTAGGTGAAGCACTGGGAAATTTTCCAGCCTTGGCTGTCCAACTTGTCCCTCCTTCCTCATAGAAACTACTGCTGTAGCTTGTTCACTGCTAGGGCCTTCCCTGTATTTTCATCAATTTTCAGATGACTTCTGCATAGTTGCCTTTCTAGAGAAAGGCATGGAAGAGAGCTGAAGTCTACTTTTCCTAATTCTTGCTGCACACATGAACATTTAGGTTCAGGCTTCAGGTAAGAGGGGTCACAATTTAAGACAATGGTCCCATTTCCAGCAAGGTCTACAGAAACATTATCAGAAAGCTCCAAAGAACAGAGGAAGTGTCTATAGTAATCATATCAGTGACCTCAAGGCATTTCTTTTACTATGCAGTGTCCTAGAGTCTTCTGGGAGATCCACTGAAGTTTCTGCACAGGACCACACCAGCTGCCACAGCTCTCTATGTAGACTGGCAACCTCATTTTCACACTATTAACACACAGAATCATAGAATCATAAAATAGCTACACATTTAGACGCTGTTTGACTGTTCCGAGCCCAACTGCAATAATTGCAGGGTAGAGATTGTCAGTTCAGGATCTTGCATGCATGCAGATGCCTGAACTGCTGTGCAGCTGAAGAACAACAGCAAGACTTGTATTCCTCTCCCGGGCCACTTCTAGTCTTGTCCCTGACTGGACCTCCTCAGCTCCTAGTTAGCGTTTCTTTGCAAAATTGCCCCATGCTTGCTGCTCCCTGCCAGGGATGGTGGCATTCAGTTGGTCCCTGAACTAAAGAGGAAAAAGCTTAATCTTCCTGTGAGTATATGACAGAAGTCAATGCAAAGTCCCTTCCTTATTCTAAAGCAAAGTGAATCTAAGCAATGCTGAATATAGGGAATATACATTTTTAATTAAGCTGTCCACATTCGGTTATCTTGTCCCTGTGATGTTTCTGAATATCTTCTTCCCATCTCTATTTATATAGAAGATCAGTTATTTATATATAAGATTCGTTATGAGAAATTGTTCCGTTAAAAACTCAGGCATACACTGGGAAGAAGAATACTTTTAAAGGTTTTTAATTGGTCTATATTTCTTAAAGCCCAAAATACAATTTGCGGTGACTAGTTTAACTTTCAACTTATCCTGTTCACCTTGTGGACAAAATTGAAGAATTCTGGGCTCCAACTACTATCTCGGCAATATAATGTTATCAATCAGACCTTATATAGAATCACAGAATCATAAAATACCTAGGGTTGAAAAGGACCTGAAGATCATCTAGTTCCAACCCCCCTGCCATGGGCACAGACATCTCACACTAAACCGTGTCACTCAAGGCTATGTCCAACCTGGCCTTGAACACCACCAGGGATGCAGCATTCACAGCTTCCTTGGAAACACATTCCAGTGCCTCACCACCCTTACAGTAAAGAATTTCTTCCTCATATCCAATCTAAACTTCGCCTGTTTAAGTTTAAACCTGTTAACCCTTGTCCTATCACTACAGTCTCTCATGAAGAGTCCCTCCCCAGCATCCTTGTAGTCCCCCTTCAGATACTGAAAGGCTGCTATGAGGTCTCCACGCAGCCTTCTCTTCTCCCGGCTGAACAGCCCCAACTTTCTCAGCCTGTCTTCATACGGGAATTGCTCCAGTCCCATGATTATCCTCGTAGCCCTCCTCTGGACTTGCTCCAACAGTTCAATGTCCTTTTTACGTTGAGGATACCAGAACTGCACCCAGTACTCCAAGTGAGGTCTCATGAGAGCAGAGGACAGGATCACCTCCTTCGACCTGCCTGTCATGCTCCTTTTGATGCAACCCAGGATACAGTTGGCTTTCTGGGATACAAGCATACACTGAAGCAAGCTCATGTTAAGTTTCTCACTGACCAACACCCCACTTCCTTCTGTGCAGGGCTGCTCTCAATCTCTTCTCTGCCCAACCTGTAGCTGTGCCTGGAATTGCTCCAACCCAGGTGTAGGACCTTGCACTTGGCATGGTTAAATTTCAGCAGGTTGGCAACAGCCCATCTCACAAGCATGCCAAGGTCCCTCTGGATGACATTCCTTCCTTCCAGCATATCAACCGAACCACCCAGCTTGTTGTCATCGGCAAACTTGCTGAGGGCGCACTCAATCCCACTGTTCATGTCACCAACAAAGATGTTAAACAAGACCAATCTCAACACCGATCTCTGAGGGACACCACTCATTATTGGTCTCCAGCTGGATGTTGAGCCATTGAGCACAACTCTTTGTGTGCAGTCATCCAGCCAGTTCTTTATCCCCGAGTTGTCCACCTATCAAATTGATGTCTCTCCAGTTTAGAGACACGAATGTCATGTGGGACAGTGTCAAATGCTTTGCACAAGTCCAGGTAGATCACATCAACTGCTTTGCCCCTGTCCATCAGTTCTATAGCCCCAGCATTGAAGGCCACCAGATTGGTCAGGCAGGATTTCCCCTTGTGAAGCCATGCTGGCTCACCAAGCACCTGATTGTTTTTCATGTGCCTCAGCATGCCTTCCAGGAAAATCTACTCCAAGATTTTGCCAGGCACAGAGGTGAGGCTGACTGGACTGCAGTTCCCTGGGTCTCTCATTTTCGCCTTCTTGAAAATGGGGGCTATATTTCCCTTTTTCCAGTTGTTGGCAACTTCACCTGACTGCCATGATTTTTCAAATATGATGGGCAGTGACTTAGCAACTTCATTCGTCAGCTCCTTCAGGATCCGTGGATGGATTTCATCAGGTTCCATGAACTTGTGCATGTGCAGGTTCTTAAGATGGTCTTGAACCTGTTTCTCTCCTACAGTGGGCTTAGGGTCTTCATTCTCACTGTCCCAAATCATATTCTGATGTTTTAGTGAAAAATAAAGTAACTTAAAATTTGCAATAGAGATTTTAAGGAAAACAGCACTAGGGAATATTTCAGTAAACTCCCTATGTTGTAGGTTAAAATTCATGCATGGCTATACCATAATACATTTTTAGAGGATGAACACATGTGATCTGGATCACTGCTTTACTACACAGCCGCTACACAGTCTGCAATTTATTTGTTTCCCATACCATATGTGAAGAAATGATGGAGCTCTGCCCAGGTGCAATAGGGTCTGCAAGAAACACTGCTTTCAATAATCTACAGTTTGCCTAAATGATGGCTTGATGCCAACTCCAAATTTCTGACGGATTGCTGTATCTTCTATTTCAAATTTTTGTGTTGCTACTTTGTAATTTTTTAAATGTACTTTCATACTCATCTGAGGGATTTAAGCGTTACTGCCTTTTTGCTGTAGCCTGTATTGCCTGGTTGTCCTCCAATGCATGTCCTTTATGAGATTTCTGTTTCTTATTTATGTCACTTGTACTGATAAGAAATTTGAATTTATTTTATGCTGCAGTCTTTTGAGTGCTGGTCTGGTCCCCTATACTGCTTAATTTTCTTTCAGCTTTTTTACCAGTGTCCAACATATGATCAAGGTTTTTAGAGTGGCTGAAGCCACCATAGATATCATACTACCATCCACTCCCTTTTCCAACTTCTTTTCTCAACTATAATCCAGATGGCTGTATAGAATGCATTCTACATTTTAGTGCAGTTTTGACTTTTTGCTGCATCACTGCGTGTTTTTCAGATGGCAATCCAAAACAATTTGTCCATTATAATGGCTTCAGAGCTTCTGCTCCTCTTTTGTATCAGGCTGCTTTACATTACCATGCTACTCCTAATTTTATTATTTCTTTATTTTACCTGTCATTTTATCCCTTTTATAGATACACAAAACAGAACCTTATTTTATGGTGTATCCTGTTTTCTATGCTACTGTTAGGGCATTAGAAGTACTGAAATATTTCATCACATATAGGATGTGTCTTACATCTACATAGTCTTTTAGCTGTCCTCTCAGTGTTTTTTGGTTTATGTATAGTCTCTTATGAGATCAGCGTACCATGTCGAAAGTCTATCTCATGCTCTTGATAGGAAGTGGCTTCTATGTTGTAAGATGAGCCATGTCCTTAGTCACTGTATTGTGTCTTTCCTTGTGATTTGAGGGCAAATCTTCAACTGGCAGCTCTGGAAGCTGAGCAATAGGCAATTTAGCCAACTGGGTGCTTTTAGCAGCAGCCTTTTCATGAAGCTTACTGAAGGTCCTGACCAAACCACGCCTGTGGCACAAAGCAGATGTACCTTGATGCGATAATTTCATTCCAAAGAGCACAGTTAGTCGCAACTTTACAGTACATTCACACTCATATTGAATCACTCATGGGATTTCCTCAACTGCAGCAGATTGATGGTTCTCTGTTACTACAGCTCTCTGGATAAATCAAACAGTATATTCTCAGGAGCGGGCAGCAACTCCTTATCAGGTGCTTTGGATCATTCTACTGCTTTGGATCAGTGCAAATCCTTACAAAGAATAGCCAGCTCCTCAGAAAGTAATTTAGCTCTAAAGCTGAAGCATTTTCTTCATCCACTGAAATAAAACTAATCAGTTAGGATTATTTCTTTTTTTCCCCATGAAAATATAAAGGAATATGGTAGCCTCAGAATAACCAACATTACAAAGATTAGGATAGTAATATGATTCTTATATGTTCTAACAACCACATTCAAGACCTAGTTCTTAATTTTTTCCCATTAGGCTTATTCCATTTCAAAAACATAATTAAATATCCATTTTTACTGGGAAAATATTCATTTTACATTCAGCACTATGAGGTGTGGAGGCTGGAGATACAAATTCTAATGAACCTCTTGGAGATCCATCTACTGCCTGAAGAATTTATTTTTTCTTTTGTTTTATTCCCTAATAAAAATATATTAATCTAATAGGTGCATTTCTGTTAAAGCAGTGTGACTGTTTCAATTTCTGGCATTGATTTCTCACTATAGACCATTATCTTCAATGTTGGTAATGAATTTTATTTGCATTCTTATTAGTACTTTTCTTTAGTAACTGCAGCAAGGCTGAGGTGAATGGATATCAGCAGTCTCAAATCACCTGAAGGATCTGTCTAGGATTTCCATCTGCTATTTATATGTTCAGTTTAATAACACAGTTCCTCGTGTTGTTGGCCAAGGCCCATAACAACTATTCATTCACTTAATGATGATATTCTAATATTATACTGGGCTGCTTCAAAATGGTCTACTGTCTCACAATAAATCATAGGTAAACCTATGTATGTCAGATTTCAAAAAGTCTAACTGACATCACCTTTTGTTGCTCAAGATTTTTTTAACTGTTCTTGCATTTTCTATGAACAGTTCTTGTCATAACCAGCACAAAGTTAGATTGCTCAAATTCATTTCTGCCCCTCACAGGCAGTACTCATTACAGATGCCTTCTTATTCCCACTGTGATTTAACTGCTGTGGATTTAACAACAGTACCAAAATTTGGCTGCTGCATAGGTGACAGTCTTTTTATGCATTATGAGCAAACTTAGAGTCTTAAAATCTGTTAAAGCCATGCTCCAAGTAGCCTTCTTTGTGTTACAAGGCTTTAGTCCTCAGTCATGCTCATGTTACTGCTGCTCTTAGGAGAACCCACCACTCTGGAAAATAAAATGTGTATATACCTTAGTCTCCAAAGTCTACAAGCTTGGTGTCAACTTTCTGCTTTTCATTTTTCTTTCCACACTGAATGCTTTCAGTCTTTATGGTGTTAATATTTTTTAATCCATCTTTAACTTAACTCCCATGTTTCTTTGAATGTTGACTCCATAATTCTTTTTTTAACTGCAATTGTGAACACTGTTAGTATGTCTTTGGTCTGGAATGACTGGCACTGTTCTCCTACAAGTCTTCATGCAGGTCTGGGCTATCTTTCTCAGCTATTTCTCCAGTAAACTTAGGTCTGTGTTCCAGAGCTGTATCTTAGGTATCTGTTTCCACACACTGTCAGAGATGGTATATTGGACTAGGAGGAACTGTACTGTAACCCAGGACAACCACATTCATACTGTTAAGGAATGTTAAATGGCTTTAACATCAAACCATGAAACCATTTATCTTTTCACTGCAAGATTGATCTACAGAAAGTTCCTGAAAAAAATTGGTAACACTGGAAAAAACTGACTTTTGAAGTGTGCAGATGAAAAAGTTTTGTAGTCAAAAAATGTACTATCAGGTGCAGCTGAATAGTGCTGATGTGACCTGACCTTAAGTACTGTGAGTTCTGGTCTCCACAGTTTAAGAAGGACATGAAGGTACTCAATGTATCCAGAGGAGAGCAATGAAGCTGGTGAAAGGCTTGGAAGGCATGTGCTGCGAGGAGCTGCTAAGGACTCTGTGTTTGTCCACTTTGGAGAAAAGGAGGCTGACAGCTGACCTTGTTTCTCCCTACAGCTTCCTCGGGATGGGAAGTGTTGAAGGAGGTCCTGTTCTGTGACAAGACACATGGTAGGTGGTAAAAGCAGGGAAGGTTCAGACTTGACATTAGGAAGAATTTCTTTACTAAGAAGGTGGTCAAATAATGAAACAGACTTCCCAGAGTGGTGGTTGATGCTCCAAGCCTATCAGCATTTAAAAGAAATCTGCAACTTCTGGTTAACTTTGGTGAGATGTGAAGCAGTTAGGCAGGCCCTTCCAAAGAAAATTTTCTACTCTACTCTACCCTACTCTATTCTAATATGCCATTAACATAGCCTATGAGATTGGCATCCCAGTATCAGATAAAATACTTATTTCAAAAAGCACTTTTCCTATCCTCCATATATCCTCCTAATACTTAAGATTTCCTACATGACTAGTCTCAGACTCAGCATTCTTCAAAGTTTGTGATTTCAAGCACTTTCCTCGTGCTTGTATTTAAGGCATATTGTCTGCAGTGGCCTACAGCAGAAGTAATCCTAGAAAGTAAACAAATATAAGAAAACAAGTGGCTTGAGCCATTACTAGGTGCTTGAGAAGTTAAAATAAAGATAGACAACATTTTGATGCAATGATGCTCTTTCATAGAAAATAAGAACCCCATTCTTTGCAGCAAAAGCAGCAATGGAAAAAAAGTCCTAGGTAGCTCTAGTTTTGTTCACAGCTTCTTACCCATTTCAGCAATGGTTCACACAGAACTTTTTTGGTCTACATTTCTCCATAAAATCTCAGGCCCTGCCTAGTGCTTTTCTTTCTTTTCCCTATCTGAAACACCACAGTTAGGAACAAAAATGTTCTACCTACATCTGTCTTACCGTGCATCTTTGCCTCGATTTAAGTCATTGTTACAGGAATTTGGTTTTTTGGTCTTTGTCAGCATAGGCATACTGCTCTAAGTGGAGCTGTGTCTGAGAAAGTGGAGCTTCTGTGCCAGCCAGCGGTCTGTGAGAAGAGAATTGCTCAGCTCCTCTCAGCAATTGCAAAGGAAGGATGAAATCACTCTTGATTTCCTGAACATCTCTTCTGAGGATATGACACTTTTATGAGTTCTTTAGATAGGGAGAGTAATTCCTATTTCTCAGCTCTGGAATATGACATTGACTTTTTCTGAATGACTCAATAGAGAGGTATAGGAAAGAAAATTAGACTATTGCCGGTGAGATGAAAAACGAGCCAGCCATTAGTAAGGCATAATCAAAGTCAATAGTGTGAAGGATCCAATACTGTCAGACTTAGTAATAACATCATCTTTAGTGTAAGATAACAACAGATTGTCTTTAAACAGCCCCTTGCTTTGAATACTTTAAGCCATTTTGACTCATTTTATTGCAGGACCATCCAATATATAGTATCATCTGCCTTCTATGGATTGTGCACTCACAGAGCATTCTCCCTGCAAGATGCAAGGCAACTTGCTGATGACAGCGTTTATTTCCAGGACTGGCTGCTAGTGACAGCTGTTGACTCTGGGAACGTCCATCTAAAAGGACAAACTTCTACTGACACATTTAAATCCAGATTACCACAGTGTCTGTCATCCCTCCTATAACTCAGCCACATTCCTGGAGGTACAAGAAGACAAGAAAAAGATAATCCTTTGGTTCCCTTCACACTGAGTTAATTTTGAAGACAATAAAAAAAAAAGATAACAAGTACCTCCTTCAAAATCACACAGAAAGTCATTGAAAAAGAAAATACAGCAAGTGTGGGGGTTTTATTCCAATTTTGAAGTGGCTTAGCTAATCAGTGGACATCATTTGTTTGTTTATTTATTATTAATTAGTGAGACACTGAAGTTCCTGTAGTCAGCCTTCAATGTAGGGATGAATCATGATGTTGCCTATAGTTTCTACTGCCTGAATTCAGCCTTCAATATAGGGATCTATCATGATGCTCTCTTTATATTGGTGGCAAAGTGAGACATTTTGAGTTGATATTTCTATTCTTCTTCCTGAATCAGTTTCCTATGACACTTCTCTACAACTCACAGAAACAGAGGACCACTCTGGAAGGCACCTCTTGGGGTTTCTGGATCAACCCCACTGTTCTGGGTTCAGCACTAGCAGTCATTTTTCTCCTTCTTAGTAGCTGGTGCAGCATTGTGGTTTTGACTTTCAGCCTGGGAACAGCACTGATAACAATGATGTTTTTAGTTATTGCTCAAATGACCAGGACTTTCCAAGCCTCATGCTCTGCCAGGGAGGAGGGGAAGCCAGGAGGAAGCAGAGACAGGACACCTGACCCAAACTGACCAAAGATGTATTCCATACCACAGCACGTCATGCCCAGGATGTAAAAACTGGGGGCAGTTACGTGGAAGGGTTAGATCACTGCTCAGTTGGGCTGGGTATCGGTCTGCAGGTGGCGAGCGGTTGTATTCTCTTCCCTTGTTATTTCCCTTATCATTATTATTACTGGTGGTAGCAGTAGTGGTTTGTGTTGTACTTCTGTTACTGGACTGTTCTTACCTCAACCCGTGGGAGTTACATTCTTTCCATTCTCCTCACATCCCCCTGGATGTGGGGGGGAGAAAGAGGAGGGGAGAGAGAGAGTGACTGTGTGAGTTACGGATGGGCTTAAGCCATGACACCCCTGCACAGAGCAAGTCAGCCAAAGTGTTACATCAGTTTGTACTTTCATGGTACTCCCATGTGAACAGGGAAACCTGGTTGATATGAATTTCCCGAGGCTCATTTCTCTGCGTTTTCCCCAGAGACCATGCTATGCTGCAACAAGTGTGACCACTTCTGTCCTAGGATGTGAGGAGAAACTGAACCTAGAAGAATGCCTTTCCTGTTTCTGGATGAGGAACAGGAGATTGGAGGCTGGGTGGTCCTTCACTACAGAGGAAGATTAAACAGAAAGATCTCAGTGACTTAAAAAACTTTGAATATGCTTTATGTTCCAGATCTTCCGTGTTGACCAGCCAATGACTGTATGACTGAAGCAGGACACTTTACATACACATTGTGAACAATCAGTCTTGCCCTGATTCAACCCTAGTTTGAAGTAACAGAAATTTCAGTTTTGACCCAAGCTATAACTGCTGCTTCATGCTATCACTGACCAGGAGTCCAGCAAAGAGGGCTTCACAGTCATGCTCTGTGTGAGCTGAGAGAGAACATCTCAGAGTTTGTTGTAAACTGAAAGTCACAAATATATGTTTTAGACTGTGTTGTCTGCTAGATGAATGGATGGTGACAAAGGAAGGATGCAGACCCTGCAATTATGAAGTTTACTTTTCTTTTGCATGATGTCATATTTTGTGGCAACTAAACTTTTTGCAGTATGTTAAAAACATTTGGACAAAACATGTCATTACTAAAGTTTGTCCTCATGTTTAATAATTTTTGTACTCTCTATATTTAGTATGCTTTTTAATTAAAGCAACTTTCCATCAGTAGTTTAATAAACTTATTAAGTAAACAAGGAAGAACGTCCCAGATGCTTTGATTGTGAATATATTGTACATTTATTTTATGGAGATAGAAGATAAACCAAAGCTGCTTCCTTTCTCTTTTTTATTTTTATTTTGCCTTTCAGATATATTTAATCTCTATGTTTATATCTACTTTATCTACGATAGAGCTTAAGAACCAATAATGCACTGTCTCTCTGCATGGTATGGTGACAACCAAATTGCTAAACAAAGAAAACTGTAATCCCCTAAAGAATATGGGTCTGTATAATAACATTGCTGAACAATATGCTTATTAACAGACTTTACTTAAGAAATAGTTAGTTATGAAATTAAAAGTCTCTTGATAGTTATTTCTTTCCGCAGTTTCAAAGCAAAGAAAATTCAGCTATGAAACTCAGCAGATTTAACTATCTGTGCTCTGGTGATGTTGAGTATCTGTCTAGAGGGAGTTGGTAATGGTGACCAACAGTTGTTCAAACTGGAGTAAGAGAAGCACTGGCCACAGTCCTCTAGGAACCAAGAATATCTGTGTCATGATGGGGGAAACAAATAATCTCCTGTCATTCAGCAGCAACATCAGTAACTCTTTACTTACAATTCTAACTTCTGTAGAAACAACCCTATACTAGTCTGAACACTTGATCTGGGTGTACTAACCTTTGACACAACAGAGTCAACTTGGAGCTGAGCCCTAGCCTAATCTTAAGAAACCCATTTAGCCACCGATGGCCTCAGATCACAGTCATAGAAAACAGAACTGTTTATAGGTTCATTTAAATGTAAAACTCAAGAGAATGAAACTTACATGAAATGAAATGGACCAAATATTTTAATTAACCCCTGTGGGAACTGCAAAAGAACTTCACATAACTTAGCAAGAAAAGACACAGAATATGTTTGGTACGTAATGACCAAGCTGCCAAACTCAGAAAACAGGGTGAATTAACCATTCTAAAGAAGGATATTCAAGTTAGATAGTTAAAATATATTTATACTGTGCATGAGAACCTGCAGATATCCACAGGCCATTCAGAGGGACAATGACAGGCAGGTGGTGGGTCAGTGTGAATCTCATGAAGTTCAACAACACCAAATACAGGTCTTTTACCTGCACTGAGGTAATCCCAAGCACAACTACAGGCTGGGCAGAGACAGGATTAAGAGCAGCCCTGAGGAGAAAGACTTGAGGTGTTGATTCATGAGAACCTCACCTTGAGCCAACAGTGTGCTCTTGCAGCCCAGAAAGCCAGTCGTATCCCGGGCTGCATCAAAAAGAGTGTGATCAGCAGGTGGAAGGATATGATCCTGCCCCTCTACTCTGCTCTTGTGAGAGTGCACCTGCAGTACTGCGTTCAGCTCTGGGGTCCCCAGTATAAGAGGACGTGAATCTGCCCAAGAGAGTCCAGAGAATGCAAAGAAGATCATCAGGGGGCTGGAGCACCCCTCCCATGAAGACAGGATGACAGAGCTGAGTTTGCTCAGGCTGGAGAAGAGAAGGCTCCAGGGGGACCCTCAAGCAGCTTCCAGTGACTAAAGGGACCTACAAGAAATCTGAAGAAGGACTTTTTTGAGGGCAAGTAGTGATAGCACAATGCAGCAGTGGGGAGTTGGAACTAAATGATCTTTAAAGTCCATTCCAACCCATACCTTTCTATGATCCTATGATTCTATGGCACGGCTTTTTTGTCTTTGTTTTTTTAAGCTGTTCATTGAAAGATTCTCTTCCATGCTGAAAATCGTGGTACAAAAATTTGCCAGACTATTTCCAAAAAGGTGGCACAAAAATTTGCCAGACTATTTCCAAGGGCTGCAGTATGAAACATACTTTATGAAACCTAGGATTATATCCACTATATCCAGCATGAGAGAGGGGAAGAGAGGGGCTGTGAACCATATACATCAGTTTTTTGCTTTAAAAATGCACTTAATTTTCTGAGTTTACAGGATGACAACTTGCTAGCGGTGTGAATTTTTAAACTTATTTTAGGAGTTTATTAGCTTTTCCTCAAGGTTACAAAAGGAGAGATTCTTCAAATTGCAGAGGTTCATGGCAGACTGTCTCACATTGGAGGGACCTCACAATGGAGCAGGGGAAAAGTGTGAGGAGTCCCCCCCTGAGGAGGAAGGAGCAGCAGCGACAACATGTGATGAGCTGACCGCAACCCCTATTCCCCATCCTCCTACAGTGCTGCCTGGAAGGAGGTAGAGTTTAGGAATGAAGTTGAGCCCTGGAAGAAGGTTGAGGAGTAAGGAAAAGATATTTTTATGGTTTGGTGTTATTTCCCATTATCCTACTCTGATCTGATTTAGTAATAAATTAAACTAATTTTTCAAAGTCGAGCCTGTTTTTCCAAAGACAGTAACTGATGTTTAAGAAGGAAACTAAAAAGTTTTCATAATACATTTCCAACAGTAGAGCTCAGAAAATGACTGACAGTAAGCCACAAAAACGTAGCAGTGCATTCGGCTTCTTTTTTTTTTATTCTTCTTTCAAGCCAAGGATCTGATCAGGAGAAGAAATGGGAAAATAACCCAGATGCAAGTTATCCTCAAATATATGGGCTGCAGTGTCAAAACCTGTTCTGTTTGTGAAGCCGTGTTATACGGCAACTTTTCTACCCTGACTATATAATTTTTATTTATAATTAAAATAAAAAATAATAAAAAAAAAAAAGGTTTGAGTAGCTTCACAGGTTTTGCTTAGCATGCTTCTGATTAAAACGTGCATTTTGCATAGCAATGTTAAAAAAAAAAATAAATCAGGAAACACAGCTGCACTGCTTGCAGCCCTGAAAAGTTCAAACAATATTTAGGAAGCAAAAAATGGACACCAAAGATGTTTTGTGAAGTAAAAATTACCAAATTCTCTACATTTCTGCATCATGTTTCACTAAATCAGAAGAACTATAAGTGAAGTACATTACAGGGGGTTAGCTTGGATAAAGTATATGCTGTGTATTTTTCTGTATCATACACAGTAGAGCTGAGGTGTCTAAGCGTTACTACAGTCTAAATACAAGCATCAGTCAGCCCAGGCTTAAAAAAAAAAGTGTACTCAGCAAACCACGGTACTCTTTATTTATACAGCTATTTTTTAAAGCAGATAGACCTTCACATGCTATCATTTAACATCTCCTCTGGTGGAATCAAATTTTTCAATTCAGAACTTGGTAACTGGCATTTTTCAAGTAAGTTTTGTTAAGAACTTACTATCTAGTACTTTCAAATGCATTTCAGGATTGGCTTGGTCAGTGAGGCTGAAGGATTTCCTATTTCCTGCTTTTTCCATGTTACTAGTAATGGCTCTGCCCCAGAAATACTAACCTCCTGCATGAGAGTAGTAACCCACAATCTTCATACAATGGATTTCAATGAAGAAAGACTCTTCTGTCTCTTCAAGTACAGCATTGTTGAGGCCTAAAATTTTATTACAGAAAGGCTAAAAAAGTCCTCAATAAAATTATGATAAGTTCATGGTCTAAGGAATTTCCTTTTGGATTTGTGGCTAAAATAAAATTTTTAAGAAAGCTTATTCTAATCATACATGGTACTTTCAGGAACTTCACTGCTGCATAGATCTTGAAATTCAGAAATAACTGCTGAAGTTTCAAAGACTGCTCCTGTTCATAAAGAATATATCAGTATTACAATTGACTTCAGTGGAAACAGGAGCTGGGTTTCAAAGAAGAAACTTTGACCCTAGTTTGCCCTAAAATATTCTGTGGAAATAAAAGATCACTTGTTGACCTAAACTGAATCTCAAAAATCAGATGGAATCGTGTTACAGACTAACTTTGAATTATGTATGAAAAAAATAGACAAAGAATGTCTGTAGACAGAAAAAAAAAAACCCCTAAAATTTAGTAAGAAAAGAAAAGCTTGAGAAAGCAAGCAAAACCACTAGAAATATGAGCACACCTCACTTGGTCTGGCCTAGGTCTATCTGAGACAGAGAACAAAACAACAGACAGCAGAAAACCACGAAAAGAAAAGATCTGTTTAAATTGCATGGGATAAATCTAGCAAAATCTGACTACCAGAACATTTCTAGATAGTATGAATAGCCCATGAAACATTTAATGGCATAAGATATTGTTTCTGTATTATATCAGATATTGTTGAACTAATGCTGTAATAAAAATAATATTAAACATATGTAGTAACAGTTTTCTACACATTAGGTTTTTTGATTAATACATTTTTTTCAAATTAAATTCCAGAGACCCATATGTTTCTTTAAAATGCCAGAAGCAAAAAAAGACAACTGTATTCACACAGAAGTGGAGATCTGAGGGTTTAGTTTTCTTCCTTTCTAAATCGGTTGCCCGAAAAACTGCAAAATGAAGTTAGAAAGCATATTTCACTAACTTGCCTTCTGTGGGGAGTGAAGGCAGTAAGATTTGCACGAAGAACAGTTTGAGAATGAGCTCTGAGGCCTTGGTGCTTTGACAAGCCTTGGGGCAATGAGTTGGGGTGTTGAAGTACAGGGAAGGTCAACAAGCCAGCCTTGGAGGGATGGACCAGGATATAGTTGCCACAGGAATCCCAGCTGGAGGCCAGAAGATGTTGTGGTTGTGAGAGGGTCTGCAGCATTATGATTGGACTATTTACCTGGAGAGTTTGACAGGGGCCAATGAGATTGAACGCTCCATGCTTGTGAAGGTTGGGAAAGTACCGAACAGGGGGATAAAAAGGGCTTGGCTGTAATATAGTGGGATTTGAGCCTCCTCATCAATTTGAGTCCATGTCGTGAAATGCCACAGCCTTCCTTCAAAAATTGCTAAAATATCTACAATGGGAATTAATCCCTAAAACTATGTGAACTCTGTGCCAATCAAGAAGTCTAAATTTACTGAATTCAGTTCCAAGAGGTTTGTACAGTTTACCACAGAATTTTGATTTTGCTTAGCAGTGTACTTTATTTCCTTTATCTTTTCATTTGATTCGAATCAATGTAATAACCTAGAATATGCAACAAAGGAAATAAAAAACAATAATGAGAAAATAATTAAAATCTAAACCATATTTGGTTAAAAGCCATACAAAACCAAGAAGAAACATCACAGTGCACTAGGAGTTAGCAAAAACATAAAATCTCTGTTTAAAATGCAGTAGCTCAGGAACAGCTGTATGTTTGGCATGAACCTTTTGGCAAGAATATTGCCCAATCTGTCAATCCATTCAACCTTTCTCCTTTTAGTCTTAACTGACTTCTCCCACAACATTACTTCCACCTCCAAACTCACTCCATCAAAATAAAAAAGTATCCTTTTAGAGAAGCAGCATTAAAATAAGCTTGTGTTCTCAGATGATGAAAAATTAGTATCAGGATACTAATTCCATTGAGTTCTATTATATCTTGTTACATTAGCATCTCTTTCTATTCTGTTTGGTAGAGCTGAATGATGTCAGGAGATGATTTTCTTTAACTGCAACAAGTCTAGGGAGTTTGTTGGTGCCTATTTAGTGAGAGCTAAAAAGCATAACTATGGAGGAGATTATAATCATCGACTTATACTTTCTGTAAGTTTAATAGCCATTATTGTTGGTTTTCAATGTATTGTAGTAATTTATGAATTTTCCTAAACAGTAAACTCAGTAATATACAGTAGTCAGACTACTGAGTCTGTTTTAATGAAATACTCTATTCAAATCTGAATAATTGGCATAAATTTAGGCTTTCCACTCGTGGCTCTTTCATAAACATTTCACAGCTGAACTATGAGTTAGGGAGGAGCTGTCTGTCTTAAGTGTGTTGCTTTCCTTTCCATTACAAACTATTATTATTATTACTATAATCATCATCAGCATTATATTTCTATTATTAAACTGTTCTTGTCTCAATACATGAGTTTGCTTACTTTCACCCTTCCAATTCTCTCCCTCATCCCACTGGGGCAGGGATTGAGCAAGCAGCTGTGCCCTGCTTAGTTGCCAGCTGGGGCTGAACAAAAACATTACTTTCAAAGTTTCTTCTGAATCTCAGTTGCAACTGGAAATGTGCTTCTTTGTTCTTTGCTATGGCCATTTAGGAGAATGCTATAAATCTTCATTTTTATTTTACATACAAAAATGCTGTAAAGGAATTGTGAAACATACCAAGTTTTTAAGAAGTTTCAAATGAGATACGGCAGCATTTCAGCAAAGAGTTTTCCGCAATTTCTTCTAAATAAATTTGTGTGGGGATTTGGTTTTTTTTTTTTTGAGAAAAAAAACCCTACATCAACAATGATACCCACTAAAAACAAACAAACAAAAAAACCCCAAACAAACAAAGCCCCAAAACCACACCAACTTGTCAAAGTAGTCCAATTTGGCATGAAACAGTCCTGAGAAATGCTCTATCAAAGATTACAATAGGTTGCCAACACAGCATCTGGTTTCCTAGTGCACTGCTATTTATTTAGACATGTAAAGCCTAACACTGAGCTGTTCCCCGTGTTTTGTATCAGTGATAGTCTTTATCCATTATTTTCCACTTAGAAATATTCTCAGAGCATTTTATTCAAGTTCAGTAGACTATCAAATTGATTGATGATCCCAGCTCACATTGGCAGCATGTTTAGCTGAAAGCACTACATGGCCTTCCCAAAAGTTAGCCAGCCGCATACCCTTTCTCAGCCTTTATGTAAATAGCATATTTTATTCACAGTTTTTAGTAGTGAAAGATTACACTATTCATATATCTGCTTCCCCTTAGGAAGCTATAGGAAGACAGCAAATTTGACTTTGCTGAATGAGAAAAATTATTTCTCATGTGCAAAATCAAATTAAAGATATTTATACAGCAGAAGTATGAACAAAAGAAGAGCCAGGAAACCAATCTTATGTTACTTATATCTAAATATAAATGAATTTTACTGTCTTACTGGAAATTGGTAGTTTATTAAAGAAAAATATTCTATAAAAAATTTCTTTAGGCTGAGGTGTGTGGTTGAGTCTACTTTGCCCGACTAACTTATAAATAAGAGAATTAAAAAACCTCCAAATATGTTCCAGGATAATTTAACCTGTCTGTTTTTTGTTATTTGCATGCTGCTTCTACAAAACCAATGTTTACTATCAGCTGTGTACAACAACTAAAACTGAGAGGATCATTAGCATTCAGTTTTCACATACCCTATTTGTCAAAAATTGCCAACAATCTCTAATATTGAGGTTTGCATGAGGGCAACTAAAAAGAAACCCCACCAATAAAAAAATAACAACCAAAGAAAAACACTTAAAGATTTAAGTTTACAGCTGTTTCTGTATTTATAAATTTATAAATTTGCTGTTCACAAGACATGTTTTACATAATCTATGTCTAATACAGAGTCCTACTACTACTAATCAGCAAAACATTCCATAATCAACTGTTTTCAGAAGAACATATCTATTCATTGAAAATACACAGTAGGGTCTATTTTCTCAAATCTCTTGATATGTGGTGTTGGGGGAAAGGGCCTTCCTAAGCAGTGAAGTAAGTAATTCTGATATACCCTTTTTTAAGATTTTTATTGGTATTTTAAAATCTCTTAAGCTTAATGCTGACATGTTCTATACATGATGTATCATTATAGGTTTTGAGTTTGATTTGCACACCATGATTTTGGTGAAGCAATCTTGGGGAACACATTTTCTATGAAGAGGGTGGAATACTGAAACAGGTTGCCTGGAAAAGTTGTGGATGCCTTATGCCTGAAATTTTTCAGGAGGAGGCTGGCTGGAGTTTGAGCAACATGATTTAGTGGAAGATGTCCCACCCTGTAGCAAGAGCATTGGACTAAATAATCTTTGAATGTCCCTTCTAACACTAACCATTCTATGATTATGTGAATCAGCTTTCTGTGCAGAAGGCGTATTTCCAGAACATGACTTGTTATTTAGCTATCTAAATACAGATCTGAATTATGACTTGGGGATGTGAGTTCTTTTTTCACCAGTCTGATATGTAGTCTTAGAAAACTTGTTTACTTTCATGTCATTAAAGGAAAATCAAAAATTAGTCTATTTTAAACATTATGGTCTAGAAAATTCCTACTTGCTAGAAATCAAACAAAAAGTCCTGAATGTGAAGGCTCTATCATCCTGTTAGTAGGAATCAGAACTATTTCATTGCCAATATCATAGAATACAGATAATCACATTACAAACCTGAATACATGAATAAAATTAGATATGGGATCCTCAGAGTTTTCAGACTGAAATAATGTCTGAAGGGTAAATCCTGCTGCCTTAATCTACACTTCATTTATTAGCAAGACAGTCTAAAATGATGTTTTCCAATGTGACAGGAAATGGCTGAGATTCTACCTCCTCTGAGTCCCTTAGGTAAAAAGTCACCTTGGCTGCCACACAGTCTTACTGGAACTGCACAGCAGTGCTGCAAAACAATCACTTGTGTTTGCATGCACAGACATGAACCCCCCAGGCCATTACACCCTTCTCTGCTATGGCTATGGTAAACTGCTCCTTCTTATCTAGCTGCTCAGCTTTTGAATGGATGTAGTGTGGCCCCCACCAGGCTGCTGCAATAGCTAGATATATAGACATCCCCAAAATCTGTGTTGAGTTCTTCCTGCCTAGTAGAACATACACTTCCTGTTGAAGCAATGGTAAACAAAAAAGCTACTCAAAAAGATGATGACATTCACATGCATTGCTTGATTCTTATCTGGACATCCCCAGTTTTGAGGAAAAATTTCTTTTGTTCTGCCATGATAGCTCATGGTTTAGAACCATGCCCAAAATCTATGCCTAAGGGTTAAACAACGAAAAAAAATAATTACCTAATCCACTGCTTGCTTTCAATGTGCATGTAGTACTGAGAGCACAATGTGCAGTATATGAGAACTCCACAGCTGTGGGAAGTATGTCTCAGATTTAGGATGCCATCACCAATCAGCCACTACCCACACCAGAAGACTGAATGCACCCTTCTCTGATCTGATTCAGAAAAACAAAGTCCTGAAAGACTATTCTGGGAGGCTGTGCTCTGCAGTTTCTCTCCTGATACCTCCTTGCAGTGAATCTCCCTGCAAGCTCTGCATGTCAGGGAAGAAAAGGACATAGGCTTCCTGAGCAGTTGTCTTCTGTTGCCTCAAAGTGGAAATATAGTTTGGTTTATGTAAAGATGTATCAGACAAGCACAGATCCAACCTCAAGTTATGAACAGAATTATGACAGAGTAAATCTTCATTAAGACTGTGTGAACCCTAGCCACTTTCAGTTAAGGTATTGTTTGCAAGTGACAACTTATCTGGCACCCAGAGAAAGACAAGTGGTGTACATTCATCTAGCATTCATCACTAATTTATTATATTTCATGCAATTTTAGATGAATATAATTACAGAATCTGTTTCAGCATCATGACTACTCAAGGTCAACAGCATTTGTTTACAGCTTTGTGTTATGTCACTGTAAGCTGATTTTATCAAGTTAGTGATTAATTAATTAAAAAAATCTGCAATAAAATGCATGATTTTGCAAAGTGACAGTATAAACCAGGTAGGCAGGAATCCATTTTAGCCATATTTATCCATTAATGTGGTTGGTAATTCATATTGGCATATAGCTGGGTATTCATATAACTTGAGACACTTGGGAAACTAAGTCCCTAAAAGAAGTATAGGCCACTCTTAAAGCAACACCTTGAAATATTATTTTAGTTAATTTCGCTATATTAAAGGAAAGGTGGATGAAAGAAATTTATTACTGTGCATTCTTATTTTAGCACTAGCCCTGAAATAACATCTTACTAATTAGTTCTTAATTTTAAAATTGTACTGCATCCAACCCTGCCAGCATTTTAGTGGAGTTAGAGAAATAGCTGTCTACAGGGCAAACATACCTATGTTGCAAATTTAAACATTAATTTAAAATAGAAACACAATTCTTTATTTCTAACAAGTGTATTTTACCTATCAATACCACATTTTCCATGAAAAAGACTCTTGGCACAAATTTTTACTGAAATACAGCTGTGACTATATATAATAGCTGAGTATTATGTTTTATATAATAACTATTATATTTTATATAATAACTGAGTATAAACAAACATAAAAACTCAACCCAAAAATATTTCCTAGCATCATAACAGCGTACCTGTTGTCTCATGAAACCATGTGACTATTGAGATACCGTGTCTCCATTGGGAAACAGTAGGAAAAGCTCACAGGTGAGCATCTGAAACATGCTATGCTCCCTTACAAATGCTTTCAGCAAACAGAAATTGATGGGAATTCCAGGTCCAAAATTACATCCAAAATCTTCTGCTAAATTCCATTTTCCTGATACATTATTTAACCTAGTCATAAATAGTCCTTCACAAATTCCCTAAATAATTAGTTCAGTAATTTTTCTATTCTGCGAAAATAACCCCTTCGGCTCTCCCAACTTTTCTTCCCTGCATATTTCTTTGCTTTTCATGGCTATTTATTCTTATTGACACTCTCAATAAAATGAATTGACTTCTCCCGTATCTCCCAAATGCCTTTGTCAAGTGGAAGAGATACAGCCTTTATATAAAAGCCCATTACATCTGATCAATCAACAGCAACTATTTCCTTTTCAAGTTTAGTAAAATTGGTATGCTTAAATTTTCAACTACATTATTTTTCTCCCACTATTTTTAATGGATATTCATAAAAATAATGAAAACCTGAGAAAGATAACTTGCGATAATTTTCCCTTTCAAGACTATAACTGGAGGCAAGATGAATTTTTACCTTAGGCTAACTAAAGCATGTTAATCACCAGAACAAAACAAACACAAGAAAGCTGATTTCATTTCACTGTGACAAAAATCTATTCAGATTAAGAGGGTTTTTGGCCATATTTTTAATCAAAAACCTATTTCAATGATACTGATATTTTATGAACTGATTTTCAGTTTTCCAGATGCTTCTGTCAGATACAAAGTAAATAATGGGAAAGAAATTGTAAGTTGAGAGTTTTCAACCACAGATTTTGGATTTGTGTTTTGTCTCTTGCAGTTTTATTTTCAGAAGAAGAAAATGCTCCAAACAGAATTGAAGCATTTTTCTAGGCATTTATTTTTTTTAACTACCTATTTTGGCTCAAATCAGATACCTGTTGGACCATTCTTCTCTGGCATTGTCAGAAAACTTAAAAAGCTTTTATTTGGTAAGTTCTGTTGCTAACCTTATTGTCGTGGGTTCAGCAGTAGCAGTCATTTTTCTCCTTCGTAGTAGTTAGTGAAGCACTGTGTTTTTGACTTGTGGCCTGAGAACAGTGCTGATAACACCAATGTTTTAGTTACTGCTTAGTACATTTTG
>JANRGW010024635.1:0-11132 GCA_024733675.1 Psilopsiagon aymara | reverse complement strand
CAGCGTAGAGGCGCAGGATCACCTCCCTCGACCTGCTGGTCACGCTCCTTTTGATGCAGCCCAGGATACGGATGGCTTTCTGGGCTGTGAGCACACACTGCAGCCGCCTCATGTTCATTTTCTCATCATCAACAGTTTCTTCTTTTTTTCTCCAATAAAATTATAGACATCTGAATATCTATTGACATTTGACAATGACATTTTCCTTGAAGCATAACTCCAGGTCCTTCACCCAGGATTATTCAAGAAGGTTATAGAAAACAAATATATCTACAAAAAGGTGCCTAGTTTTAGCTAAGCTTTTGCTTTTGATGTAAAATTCATTATATTTGAAATCATACCATGTCTAATCTACAACAAAGCAAAAAGAAAATTATATGTACATACAATTAACAGCGTTCCGAAGAGTTGCTTAGCACATTTTGATTGGCAGTCAAAGAATAACAGGAGCAGTAAGTTGTTAAAGATGTCTTTTCCAAGTTCTTCAACTAACTTTTTATTACGGTAATCCACTTTTCATCTACTTTATTCACATGGGACTTACTTTGGATGTATTTTTCACTGGAGTGAATTTGATTTAAGTTCATAACTAAGTACAGGCATTTTCTTCACTCAGGGTTCAGACTACTCTGAACACTGTTCAATAAACAGCATTCACTAAAGGAAGGAAAATAAATTTTCAAATCACCTTTGGGGAAAAAGGTCTTTAAAAAAGTGATTATTCTAATGATTCTAGCAATTTCTCTGCAAAGAATACCTCATTGTGCTATGATGTCTTTTATTTCATACCTACTCCACCTACTACTAAATCAAATTCCAGCATTTTAGTTAGTATTAAGTGGTTTTCTTCTATAATAAGTTATTGTACAAAAATGAGAAATCAGTGTCATCTCTATTCAACACTTTAAAGAGAAACAAACAGCCAAACAAAACCAAACCCCACACCACCGCTACTGCTAAATGGAATTTCTTGACAGCCCCCTCATTTGTCAAAACCTTTGGTTATTTGGCTCGTATAGGATAAACAAAATCATGTTTCTGGTGGAATTTAGCACCACATGTGAGCTTTTCTTTTCTTGAATAACCTTAAATCACAGCTTCTTATCACAGAGTTTTACTATGAACTTGTGACCCACTGTTTCTTGGAAACCAAGGTACAAGACAAACAGCAGAAGTGGATTTTCTCTTTCAAATTCAGTTCCATATTCTAGTACATGCAGGCAGTATGAAGCACAGTGTACTTTTTTTTTTTCCACTGATGTCCAACATTTGTCCATTTTTATCTAAAATCTTTTTATTCACACAGACTCCTGGGGCCTGTGTAAGTCTCCAATGCACTGAATATTGGTTATTTATGTGAATAACCACAGAGCCTGCACTAAAAGATGCTTTTGATTTTTAGCTACACAGACTTATTCACTGTGAAAAGAATGCTTGTGGCACAAACAGAGTCAGGACAAAATGTACAGGAACAAACATCTTGAAGACTAAAACATCACTGCAAATGGGGGTGGAAATTGCCTTCCAGGTAGTGGAGCTGATCCCCACCCGAACATTCTAGCTCTCAGTATCCTGCAGGTGATAAATGCAGCCCCAGGCCCATGTCCACAGGACATCACAGGTGGAGGTTAGCTCCAGCTAAGGGCTAAGAACACCAGGTGTGAGAAAGACACAGGATGCTGTTTTCCAGCTGCTACCAAGTAAGTACTCTTGGCTATTCAAGTGATATCTTGACAATAAATACCTTTTACTACTTCTTACAACATTTTCCTCTTGGACCTGCGCTGCCTTCAAGGGACATGTATGCATACGTACAAAAACTGCTGCTATTCCGCAACCAGCTGAAAAGTGTGAGAGACATCAATGATTACAAGACAGCTTAAGCTTGACCAAAAAACTAAGAGACTTCTATTAGTACTGAGCGGATTCCTGTGGTTGAGCACATTGTGAAAGCTTAGCTTTTAAACAATTCCAAATACTGAAGGAGAAAAGACTGATGATTGCTTGAGAGCCAAAAATTCAGATGCTCTATTTCAAATGTCCACCCCTTCCTATAATCCTTTTATATAGAAATGTATTAATGTTATTAATTTGAATTCTGAACATCTGTCTTTTATTTCTAAATAATACATGATATGAGTAGATCACCAGGTCATTGCTCGCTGAATGTTAAGTGAACAGTTAAGAACAGCAGCTTTTCTGCTATTAAAACCAACTATTATTACAGGGCAATAAAAACATGCTTCTGGACATGTGTCACCACTTCATGGTCACAGCAGAAGAAACAAAAGAAGAAAATGAATACGCTCCTTAAACTACTTTTTAAATTTCGTTTCAACGCAAGCATACGATGTTCTAGAGGTTATACAAAATGATTAATTAATTCTCTTTAACATGTAGGCTTATGGAGCTCAGGAATTTTTTGTTTCCTTGGTTAGCACAGCTTATAATAATTGCTACACATTTTCATCAAAATGACAGCCTGTACAACTGTTTCCCACAGAGAGCTGCTATTAACAGATGCTGGAAGTGATATCAGTGACAGATATCACAGGCTGGGAAAGCTTCAAGGACAGGTTACCAAATGAGATTTCAGTACTAAGGCACTGAACTTCCAGCTGTGGAAATGTGGGAGTTTGACACATAAATTCCCCAAAGAGCAAATGATATTGTCTACTACTACTAGACTAGTACTAAGTTTAGCCTACACTGACTAAGGAAAAGCAGTACTGAATCAAGTGATTGTCAGGATGGAAATTATCCTGGGTGCACTAAACATGAAATTCTTACGCAAAGGGATGATGGTCCTTCCAGTACCTTGATTTTGCCTGTTTAAAGTAGCATCATAGAGTTCCTAATGCTACCATCAATCAGTCTAAGCGTGTTTTGAGACAAAACTCAAATATCATGCCATTATTCTATGACATTTACTGAATAAAATCATTACAAGGGAAATATTTTTCCCAATTTTAGGTTTACTGCCATAAATACAGAATATTTATGCTGATGCTTCTCCATGCATGCCCTATGCAATCACAAAACTACAGGTAATGTAAAAGCTATGTAGTGATACTGTTGAGGTGAAAATTAAGAATACTGTTTTCTTTCCCCTCACTGCTTGTATAACTTTTGAACTCTAAAAAAATAAGTCTAAAGGGAAATTACCTAATACCTTTCTATCAACTAGCAGACAACAGCATATTATAGCTCAAAAAAGAAACTGAACATGAAATTGTTTTCCTTGTCATGCTATCAACATTTTCCTTTACAAAAGATAGGCTGCTTTCCATAATGTGTGAAATTATGTCATTTGCTGTATTACAACTTAATATACAAATGCTATGCACTCTGTCTACATACACACGCATCTATATGCATGCATATGTATCTTAAAAATACAGCTGGGGACTGCCTCTTTACAATGTACTGGCCACTATGGGTTACTTTGTACTCCCTAGATAGTACAAGAAACTGCTTCTTCCTTGGAAGCAAATGAGAATTAGAGCTTTGCAAAAAATATTAGGAGCACCAAGCAGGGTTCAGAGAGAAGATGACAAGAAGAAAAAAACCTGAAGCAGGAATAGAAACTAGGAGACATTTAAGAAAAGAGACCACTCTATATCAAAGAGCAGAATCAGAACAGAAGAAGAATTAAAAAAAAAGACACTTCAAGATCTAGTGTATTGTATGGAGTCTCATTCAGCTGGGACACAGGAAGAAATTGTTGGATTGGAAAGAAAACTGGGAAAGACCAACATCCACCCCAAATTCTGTGGCAGCAAAATGTGGATCCACTTCTAACCAGTTTTCTTTAGTTCACCTTCCCTAGTTTTCCATAATCTTGTTCAAGTTGATGTTCACGTTCTAATAAATCAGACTACAGATTACTTCAAAGTAATTGAGGGCTTTCTTAGATATGTTGCCTACAAAAATGTTCCCACTCTAAAGCACGTGTGCTCGTTGCAAAAACTGTTTTGTTCCAAGTATCTAACACATTAATTGCCCTTTGGGCTCTATAGGGACAGGTCTCCATTCTTGATGGTGCCCATGGTAGCTTTTAACAGTGTTTCTTCTGGAAAGACAGCGATGGAAGGAAATCAATACACCTGTCTTTTTCCAATCTTCAGGTATTTACTGCAGCTCTATGTAAGCTGGATGGCTAACGCATAGGTGCCAAAGCTCATGTGGAATGGATTCAGGGAGTAGTATGTGTAAATGTACGCACATACAGATACATAGATAAAGGCAAAAAGTTCAGAGCTACACAATGTGCAAAAACAGCAGACACTGCAAAAGCAATGCTCTTACAGAGGCAGAAGCTTTAGCAGAACAGCAGAAAAACTCAGATTTATTGCGTCCTTCACACCGTGTACTGGAGGAACAAAAAAAGGCACCCAGACCTCTCACCTGGCTGCATCAGATGCTGCTGACTTGATGCACACAAGGTGCACACTCACTAGATATTTGTTCACTTTTGCCAATAATTTGAAGATCTGGTAAAAAAATTGAGTGTTTCCACTAAACAATAACTTCATATTTTCAAACAGAATGATTACAAATCAAACGTAAGGGGAAGCTGCTGCCTTTAGTATCGGTAGTGTCCAGCTGTGTGATGGCAGAGAAGGGGACAGATCTATAAAGGCAATAGAAATGCTACAGACTTGCTTAAAAAACTTCACCCATACAGCTAGCTGGGAGGAGGCTTTTACAGAATGGTCACTGTCTTAAATGCAGTATCTTTTAAGCCTGCTTAGAAAGCTAGTGGAGCAAGTTAAAATATGTTCCTGCTGTGCCAGTACTCACAGCTTTACTCCTACTTTAAAAGCAACAGCACTGGTAGTACAATTACAGGAGAAGTGAACACTGTTTGGGATATTCACTTTATGAAAAAAATGGCAATATAGCAAAGTGCTTATGTTATCTTATTGCCTAATGTATTATACATTCACAGCGTGTCTTAAGTGACTGTACAGAATTCTCCCAAGGCACCTCATGCATTCTAAGACTTCCTGTTAAAAATACGATGAATAAAAAGAATGATCAGATGATAAGTAGATGGAATAATTTTAACATTTACAGCTAAGTAGATGATGAATAAGTTTGAAAATAATGGTAAAAAATGTTGCCAAGATGACACAGAAGTATTCCAAGCAATCTCCCATACTGTTTTCTCCTGTTACTTTCTGCTGCAGTCTGCAGTACACATATAACCCTATTTTTACTAGAATATCATAAAAACATTGCATATTTCCCAGTCATGCAATACATAACAGAACGAGACCTTCAAGAATATGTCACGCCAAGAGAAACCACCAAGATGGCAAACCACTATCTGTTCCTATCCACAAAGTTGTTTTATTTTCAAAAATCCATCAATATTTAAAGATGGATTTTCTATGACTGAATTTTTAGATTTATGTTTTCAAAACTGTACCCTAAGAGGGACTTGAGCAGGATAAAAAACCAAAACAAAAAGAAAAAAACCCACAAGCAACATCAAAGTCATTTGGATTATCTGCCCTACAACTGTTCAGCCTCTCAGTCTACAAGGCTTCTTATGTTTCCTACATCAGGACAGCTTTACCTCCTCAGAAGCAAACAAGGCTGAGCTGTGCACCTCTCACCTAAGACTTACCACAGCACTGTGAGTGTGCCTTATTCTGTTAAGTCACTAGAGGGTTTGAGTCCTTAGATATTTGTGGCACAGAATGACAGCGCTGCATTTAGCGCTCCAAGGCTGCTCATGCATTTGCACTCGAGGTCAATCAGAGAAAAGTTTGGTGGTATTGTTCCACAACAGAACTGAGCTTGGTGTGGAACACAAAACCTGTTCCTTGCTACAGCACTCTATTCCCTCTGGCTTCCCTGTTATTTTCTTGCATTTTTGTTATTTTTGAGCTAACCCTTAAAAAGGATGCTGTGATTTTAAGTGGTAACTTTGATGGTACAATCACTTTACACTTTGCCATACAGAGGCTTTAGCTTGCAACTCTGAAGCATTCGCACAGGGAACCAGTTTACTAACTGGTGCACTGTGTATCATTTATTTCCCACAAAGAATGCAAATCTTTTGTGTAACTAAACATATACAATAATATCAGGTAAAAAATATAATCTAATTTTATATTTCAGCTGCCTGTTTCAAGTCACAGACATCATAACTACCTAAAACCATTTTTAATTAAGAACAGTAATATTAATTAGGATTAAAAACTGTAATAAATTGCAGTCACATAACTTTAACAAAAGACTTTAGCAATTTATTACTGATTTTACTACAGAAGGCAGCAATAAATCAGATTAAGTAATTCAAATTACATATGTGTACAATGAAACGTCATAAAGAATTGAAGGAGTGTATACATCTTCCCTGCAAGCCAAGTGTTAGGATTACTGAACATAAAGATCATGTATACCCCAAGAATACAAACTAACTCTCATTACCTGTATAGATACTCCAAGTGATAGAATTTAAATGAATAATTAAAATTAGACATGCTTTCCTAAGGAAAAAAAAAATTATTTCAACAGTTAATTGTAAGAAATATGATAATTGTCAAAATATTGCCCCTCAACAACCAACGTGCCTCACTTCTGACAGGGAAAATAAACTAGAGCATCAATCACAGAGTAAACCTGCTTTAGATGGAAAGCTTTTTAACACCACAATAACAAAAATGCTACAGATTCCAAAATAAGTAATATGTATGACTAAGGAACATTAAACACTCACAGTATGGTAAATATCCATGGTCATATTGCTATACATAGATAATTTTCTTATATAATTTATCTTTACTTAAAGTCTCCCTGCATTCTAGATCTCAGACTCCAACAACCTTCTGAAAATCAGGCCTGGAGAAGAACACATGGAATTATTCAGTACACTGACCATTTTTAAAGCCAGGCAGCTTGAAGATTTTAAGAATATAGTGTAGGTGACAAAGCAGATTTCATAGCACATTTTAGGCAATCTATTTTGTCACTTAACTTGTAGGAAGTTTTCCCTGTATTTTACCTTAGTATTCCTTGTTCAATCTAACCCCATTACTTCCTTCTCAATCAAAACAGGGATGTGGCGGAAGATACTTTATCATTCTCTTTTCAGCTTCCTTTTGCATACTTGAAGCCTGCTATTATGCCGCCATCTTTGCTTTCTTTTTAGGTTTGTCATATCTACTAAGCCTGCATTATATCAGGATGCAAAGCAAGTTTATTTTAAAGCTATTGAAATGTCAGCAATTATAGTGAGCAGAAATCCAGAAAAGTCAATTTTTTTACCTATTCTCCAATCACAACTATTCAACACCTTCTGAAAAGTGAATTCTATCTTTTTCCTATAACAACTGTTACTCATCCCACAGTAACTTGTTAATGTAACACTATGCAATACCAGTATGAATGTACCAGTTATCTGATGACAGTTCTGAAGGCATCATTATTCCCCAAGTAAAATTAGGAATACACTTATATTTGTGCAGAGTTCCCATCCCTAAACAAAAGTCAGAAAAGAGCTGATCACTCAGGGGTGGACAGTCAGCTACTTTCAGAGCTTTCTGAGTGACCTCCTACAAGCATAAACAGGAAGGATTAGGAAAGGATTAGAATTAGTGAAGGAATAAAAGTTTTCCAAGGACTGAACGACTTGCTATGCATCTCTTTCCCCTTCCTGTCAAGATTATCAGGGCTCTAAGGACCAACAAGGCTAATGCAGCCTAGAAAAGAAAAGGAAGTTTTTCTTGAAAATCTTCTTAAACTATACCACCGACAGTCAAACTAAGTTGGGAGGTCTGATTTTACCTACAAGTTCATATATCACAACAGCAGAATACTGAATAAGTGTACTGAATGCTTTTGTCAGGACACTAGGAAAAAATACTTGACATATATTATGAGTACGTCATGAGGTAACAATTCCTAGTTTTTCTACTAGTGTGCACCAGTTTGCTTCTCAACTGTAGAATTCAAGCACAACCACTTTTTCCAGCTTCAGTTGCTCACAATTCATAACCAAGTTACAGCCTCATAACTAGACTAACTTCTTACTTGAAGAGTAATATAGTATTACAGATGTTCTTAAAGAGTTCTAGTCATTATCCTCACCTTCCTTTAAAAAGCTCTCAATCTTGATCCTCAAAAAAATAACTCAAGAGCTCCAAGGAACAAAAATTCTGATATTGAAGGAAAAATCTAACAGTACAAAGCATATAACTCATCAAAATGTCTTCAAGACTTATACAGATTTATGGGCTCTATATTATAAAATACACTACACCAATGCAGATAAAGCCTCAAAATAATTATCATTTTATTTTTTAAAGCATTCTTCAGCCTAAATAGCTCCTGTTAAAATCCTGCCGTCCAACAAAATTATGTATTCTTACAGACTAGGGTTGAAAAAACAAGTCATAAAATTTATAATTTTACTGGGCTTATAAATTGATTTTAGCCATTACTGCATCATACATAATTCACTAAAGGTGATGGAATGCTTATTTGGTTGATAGCTAATGTATCCCTGAAGAAGAAAAGTTATATTAATACATCATTTTGCCATAAAGGTGATATAGACAGCAAAAGAACATTTTGTCAACTTTAGGAAATAAGAGAACTATTAAGAATTATTTAAAGCATCATAAAGAGCCAGTGAAATGTGCAATTGTCAATAGGGGTAGACATTAATCTTTCCATCCCCTTGAACACACTTTCTACATATTGCGCTTGAGTTTACCAGATGTGCAGCTTTATGCATTGACTACTGCATGCTGAAGTGCTGAATAACAAGTGAAATGAATAAATATTCCTTGAGAAGCAAAGGTCTAGTTAAAGAAACATCAATAATAGAGAAGAAAAAGTCAAGAGAAAACTTTCTAGCACCCTCCTAGATTCAATCTCAAGTACCTTAAAGACTTTCCATATTTAATATCTCCCATTCCCCTATTATATTTAGCTATAAGGGAAGGGGTTATGTTTAGCTTTAAAATCACTCTATCGCAATATACATAAACCATCTGGAGCATTGGACTTCATTCTCTCTCTCACTTCAAGGAGAATCCTCCAATGCAACGCAGCAATTAAAAAAACAGATGGGATAGTTTAGGGTACCTTACAATCCTCAGTGTACCAGGCTTTTCTGTTTGAACTAAACAGATCTGTTGGTCTGTTAAAGGCATCATTTTTACACTAGCATTACACATTTACGTAAATCAGTGCTATCAGACATTACGGTAGATAGTGAACTTCATGTAGAATTACCTTCTCATAGATTTTAATATGGCTGTTTACATGGAATTAAACTATGCCTCTCTAAAATATCAGGATTTAAGGTGCTGCTCACACAAAAGTGTTTCTTACTCCTCATTTCCCTAACTAGTAAAGCATCTTTAAATTACCACCTTGTTCTTAGAGTATCCAGACTAAAAAACAACTGCAAAATGAACAAACATTTAACCTTTAAAGATAAGTTAATTTCATGTTACATTTCAGAAGTTAAATTCACATTACATAAAAGTCATTTCAATTACTCTTTTTTCCTCACAGAACAACTCACCTGTACACTGTCCTCCATTTGTGGGATCCCCATAATATCCTGGCATGCATGTTTCACATTGTTTTCCTGTTGTTAAGTTTTTACATTGATCACAGACATTACTGTTGATGCAGGTGCTGTGGCCATTACACTGGCAGGCTAGAATAAAACATTAAAAAAGACATTTATAAATTGCTCTTGGGAGCAAAGTCTTTCCTAAGTTATTACAAAATTAAAGTAGAATGTAATTCTGAGAACTTTAATCCTGAAAAATAACCAGCATATATTTGCATTTTGACAGAGAATCACTTTAAAATGGCATTATGATACAACAAGAATTCAGACCAAAGACCACCAAAGCTAACTACTTAGTCACATGTGAGACTGAAGTGTGTGAGAAAGTCTTTTTTTGCCATTGTTGAGTGACTAAATCCAATCCTCATAGCTTTAAAATGCCGCCTGGTCACTCAATAAACCTTTTAAGAGGCAGTAAGGCAACAACTGTGACAAATTTGAGACCTTCACACCTATATGCAAACCACTGTGAAGCATTTGAAAGGCTACTGATGGAGAGCATGAACAACTAGAACTCAATATATCTACTGGGGAGAAAGAACTTACAAAAAATTAAGTAAAGATAGTCTAATTTTTAACAGTTCCAACCCTCATATTAGCTCTAGCACACTATAGGGTTTTAAGGACATGAGGACCACATCACAGAGCTCCAGTCCCTCCTCGCTGCAGCCGACTTTCCTGAAAGTAAAAAAGAACTGGACTCCTGTTGACATATGTTTTTTACACCTGACCTCAGAAGCATAAAACTGGTTCTTGTCGAACACCAGCAGTATAAAGCACAGATCTTGCACCACACGTGCACGCCAGTGCTCCGTAGTATGGAGAAACTCAAAAGAACTACTGACCACTACTGCAGCAAAAACACAGGGTGAATTCTACCAGAGTCATCAATTCTGCTGTCAGACCTTGGCTGAACAACCAAAAGGTTTTGGAGGATGACCTCTCCTTAGAGTGGGACCCCAGAGCTCCTGGTGCTCAGCAGATTAGCAATCTGTCAATTACAGCAGCTTGTCAAATGTCAAGACCAGGTCAAACTTTTCAATCCCTTACTGGCAAAGGATGTTTAACACTCAGCAGAGGACAGCTATACCTAAGCAAGATCATAAGGGGTTTTTTAATTTGGATTTTTAATCTAAATGTCACAGTCACAGGTGTCTTGGCTAGGGACAAAAAGAAAAAGATATTGTCCCTGCATTATTTAAATGTTTTCTGACCTGCTTTAGAATTTAGTAACTCAATATATTTATAGCCATTGGCAGGCTACAAATAAAACTCGTAAACCATTAAACCTACCACGTTTACAATCTCTTCCTTCTTCTGCAGTTATGCCTACAGAACCTTGTAAACAAGTAACAAACATTCCTACCGCAAGCTGCATCAAAAGGAGCTTGAAAAGGTCAAGGGAGGTGATCCTGCCCCTCTACTCTTCTCTCATGAGACCTCACTTGGAATATTGTGTGCAGTTCTGGTGTCCTCAACATAAAAAGGATATGGAACTGTTGGAACAAGTCCAGAGGAGGGCCACGAG
>JANRGW010024633.1:0-11044 GCA_024733675.1 Psilopsiagon aymara | reverse complement strand
GGCCGAAAGTCAAAAACACAGCACTGCACCAACTACTAAGAAGGAGAAAAATGACTGCTACTGCTGAACCCATGACAGGGTCTGGACAGCAGTCTTCAATTGTGAGAACTGAAAGTGATACAAGAAGAGACAGACTTCACAAGAAAGGCAAAGAATGAAAGACCAAACACTTCACAGTATTTGGGAAAAGATTAAAAAGTTGTAATAAATTACATGATTTTTGAGTGTGCCAACACAATATATAAAGAAAAAATGAAGAACATAAATACAGCTGTCATGACTTATGCTTAATGGTGAGAGATTACTTTGTATAGAATAAATTTCCATAGCTGCAGTACAGAAGTAAAAACAGTCATTCTAAAAAGTACAAGGGTGTAATTCCATTAAGCTAGATACAGTTTTTAAGTCAAAATAATAACAAAAATAATTATATTAAAATTAGAAAAAGGGCAAAAAAGGCAAATAAGTCAAACTTAGACAGTTCTGTGTACTTCTAGTAAGGAATTGTGTAAACTGATTGCATAAATATCAAAATAAATGAAATACAAACCTTACCCCTTTCGTAGGTGTACAAATCACAGGTGAGTTCTGTCATTCCATCACAAACTGGATTATCCTAAATATAGAGTTGAATGACCTTGGAAATATTCTAATATATTCACAAATGTATAATACCTAATTAGAAAAGCTGCTGCTATTTGGCATTGCTTGTAAGGTTGCATTCCAAAAAAAAGATGCATATTTTTATTAAAAATGTAAATTGATAAAATAAAGTGAGATTGACCAGCTTTCACCTCAAACTCTTTATTCCTATATTATTATGTAGAAATTAAAGGCAAATTAACAAAATCATTAATTTTAGGTGTTTACATGAGAAGCCCATCACTTACATTTCACAATATGATTATTTTGAAAGTATTTGGTTTCATTTCTACTTGAAGTAGTACTAGTTAGATAGGAGCACTACAGCAACATATGACAAACCTTTTATCAGCCCACTTTTCATCCTCTTGATATGTGCAGCAGAGCACATGACTTATATCAAAAGCCTTACATTCCTAACTAGACTACCTTGACCATAAAAGAGTTTGGTTTTGAAGCTGGCTATTTTCAAGTAAAGCATTAATTATAAACATATCATTTTATGCTTTATTAGAAACTGCCCAGCTTAATATAACCTGAAGAATACGCTTTTGAACTCAAATAAACCAAAAAAAAAAAGAATTGTGTTTTCCTCATCTCCACTAGGCTATTGCAGGTGCCTGATTTCAGCGGCACAAGCAGAAATAAGAGAATGAGAAGGACAGGTCATGAGTTCCTATGTCTGACCTGCTTTCTGGTAGAATATCCATAAGATAAATCAATAAACACAACAAGGCAAATAAAGAATGAGTATTTTCATTTGCAAACACTGATCATTTGCTTCAGTTAATGAAGCAAACAGAATGAAGAGACTCAATATCCTAGTGCTAGAACTGAAAATAACAGCTCTTAGGTAGCAGTTTGGAAAAAAGAAAAAAGAAAAAGTTAAGTTCTTCTTTGGTTCTATGAACAATTGTTTTGCAATCTGTATAGACATTGAGCTCTGGCCCTTCTCATATGTGGTCTAATTATTCATAATAAATGCATATCCAAGTGAATGGAAGTAATTATGGCAAAATATATTCAAAACCATGTAAAGTTAGCCCAGTGTTGAACAAAGTGTAATGAATGTAATGAGCAAAGACGTGCATCTATTTAAGCCAGAAAAGATAGAAATACAAATTAGATGTGACAGCATTCTCAATATAAAAATAAAAAAATAAAACTGATCAATAACACAGCTATGATACTGCCCTTTAAGTATGAGTTAACACTAGAGTATGAACATCAACAATGAAAAAAACAAGTTAAAAATGATTAAAGTTTTGGAGAGGAAAGGTATTTTTAGACAGCAAAAGGGAAAACAGTAATTGCTCCCTAAACTTCAAAACTGAACCCAAATAGAAGTAAGGTAACTTAATTCTAAATATTATGAAAGATATGAATGCATGGAATGTATTCCTATATTGTATGCAGAACTGTACAATTATCCCTATAATCTGTCTAGTACAGTAATCAGTTATTCAATGTGCTTATGAGCCAGTGTGGTTGATGTCCCTCCTTACCTGTGTCAAAAATTTAGACACAGTGGTTGCTATTTATTCAGAGAACATATAATCTATGAAAATACCAGTACTTAAAAAAAGAAAAAAAAGAAAAAGTCAGATGAGACCCCTGCAGAACCACAGGTGGTTATATACTGCCAGACAGCAAATCAATCATTACTTCTCTCCTGGTAATTTTCCAACTGGTTGTGTTTTTATTTTGTAAGACTTCTTTTTCTAGACTGTATTTCCCATCACTGGTTCATGAGAAAAACAAGACTGAGTGTCAAGCATCTGAGTAAAAATGTTCTGCATCTTCTGTTATTCTTTAATCCAGAAGCCCTTCTCATTCTCAGGGAAGTAAATTAGATTCATTTGTCACTGCCCAGTTTCTTCCTCTGTTTCTATCACTTCTGTGTGCATGTATATGTGCACATTATTTTACCGGCACCCCTCCAACTGGACTTGCTTTGACAGAGCCTGGGGTCTTTTTTTCTATGTTGCTTTTTTGATCGTGCATAGCATAATAGGGGCTAGGCTTCTGTCTGCTACAACTCCACACCAGCAGTTGCTACTCTTATCATCACTACTGCAGTTTCAGCCAGCGTGTTGCTATTGATTTAGAATGGAGGATTCTCTAGAGAAAGTCATATGCAGTATATCATAAAGCAATTCTTAAATGTGATCAGAAATTTCAAATAAAAAACTTTGTGCTGGGAACTAAATGTTTCTGGGAGTGCTTTGACAGTATATACTGTACCCTGAAAAGATGTTAATATTTCTTCTCACACTTCTTGCAAGGACTCAATAGGAGACAAAACTGTTAATCAACAAATTGTACAAAGAATCAGGTAAATGTAAATGACTACTCATCTATTGTGGCTTGGCTATTTCCATTTTCTTCATTTTCTTCCTTTACTAAACACTTGTTCAGTGTCAAAAAAGCCATGGTTCCTTGCAATTGCTGTAGGTTCAACAATGCCAGATTTATCTTAAAACCTAAAGAAAACCCACAAACCCCCAAAACCAAGAAAACTCCACAACAAACAAAACCAATCAGATAAAACAAAACCAAACTCTTTGTTAAAGCATTCTTTTTCTTTTGATAAACATTGACAAAAAGAATTCATCTGTTGTGGTTTAATCCCAGCTGTAACTCATAAAAACCACACAGTCTCTGGAGTCTCCCCTCCCCTTCCTCCCCCCAGCTCCTGGAGGGACTGGGAGGAGAATCAAAAGAATGTAACTCCCACGGGTTGACATAATAATAGTCCAGTAACTAAGGTATAACGCAAACCACTTCTGGTGCCACCAATAATAATAATAATGACAAAGGAAATACAAGTGAAGAAAATAAAACCATTCACCACCCAACAACTGAGCCATGAAATAACTCTTCCTGGTTCCTGTCCTAGCTTTTCCATCCTGGGCACAACATGCTGTGGCATGAAATATCTCTTTGGCTAGTTTGGTTCAGGTGTCCTGTCCCTGCTTCCTCCCAGCTTCCCCTCCTCCCTGGCAGAGCCTGAAACTCAGAAAGTCCTTGGTCAGACTAAACATTTGAACAGTAACTGAGAACATCGACATTATCAGTGCTGTTCCCAGGCCAAAAATCAAAAGCCACAGTGCTGCACCAGCTACCAAAAAGGTAAAAAATGACTGCTACTGCTGAACCCAAGACATCATCTCAGGAAGCTGGAGTGTTGAAAACTCTTGTTCAGTTGCATGAGCAAAGGGCTGACATGCTTGATCAGAGAGAGAGAGAAAGTGAAGATGCACACAATGCAATAAATGAAATTAGGTCACTGTTCTCTTACTGATTCTAAGGAGAAGTGGATTTTCACTTCCTGGAGACTGGCCAAACAGATCAGTTGATGCTGTGGATAGTCTCTCTTCTCCTTTATCTGTAGAAACAGACTGCCTGCATCATTGTAGTATGATAATGTTTCTAAAATTTAAAGTTTTCCATGCTGGTTTACATTCAGTCTTGTTTGAAGTGTGGATGAAAAGTAAAAATATTCTACACTTTTTTTTCTGTGAATAACCAGCTGTTCACTTTTACATCTCCCAGATCTTCCAAGATCAGATCCAGGAAGTAGGAAGAGACTTTTTCCATTTGTCTAACCAAAAATGCTCATAAATTTTCTCAATACACCACAGGGGCAAATTCATTCTTAAATGTTATGCTTCATTGGGCTAAAAGTTACACACTAAATAAAGTCAATGTCAATATCTACTGTGAGGTCCAATACACCTTCATATTGATTGAGGCACTCAAATCAATGGAATTATATAGTTGCACAGAACTTTTAGGTAACTGGAAGTCCTATTGAAGACTTTAAAGGCTCAAGAAATGTTCAAGGGAAAATATTTGAAATTCTCATATCTAGAAATATGTTGCCAGTAATTACTGATTAAAGTCACAGACTATAGATGATTTTTAGCATCTTGAATGACACTATATAAAGCTGGTATGACATTCAATTGGATATTTTAGAAGATGGGCAGGGGTAAGGATAGACAAAGAGTTTACTGCAACAAAGAGTTACTTGTGATAATATTAATGTTCTTTCCCTGCAGGGTTCAGTATATACAAAATCCTATTTTAACCATCTGATTCCTGATGGCTCTTAATACTCCATTTGACAATTCTCCTGTGGTGTAGCACTGGTTCTGGTTATTGCGTACAAACTTTGTTCAGTTAATGCATTTCAGGTTGATTGACTGATCATTATCTCAACTCTTATGGAACCGTGACTGAAGAATTACAATAATTGTCATATTTGTGTGCCACCCTTGAAAGCAATACTGATAACATGTTATTACAAAAACTCTGAGAGAAGCTGCTTTTTAAATGTTTTAGTGTTCTTCTCACATATTTATATTTTTCCATAGTCAAAGAAATAGATATATAGATATATTAAACAAATATATATATAATATCTCCATTTTCATCCATGCAAGCATTATGCATATAAACAGGAAAAATATGCTTTCAAAATACAGTCAAAGTAAATTAATTTAGGGGCAAAGAAGCTATATTCTCAGCTAATACAAATCACCTTGAGCTATCTGATCTACTGGCTTGTGAATATGACCTTAGACCCAGTTGGCTTGCTATTTGTTTGGTGTGTTATATTATTTGTCCTCTAGTTATAACTTTAACTAGAGCATAGCTCTCCAAGGCTTTTATCCACTTTTATTTCTCAAATCCTGCCCTAAGCATTAGGAATACAGTAAAAAAATGCATGGCAACTTCTCACTTATTTTAGAAAGAGTAGAAAATTATACCCTTCTCATATGGAAACTTCTACATTTTTTCCAAAAAGAACGAGTACAACTATATAAAAAGCAGTGACACACACATACATGCAGTCTTTGAGCAGAGCTTCACAGCAAAGGAATACACTATAGGGATTTTCTTTTTCTTTTTTTCTTCTTGAAGAGGAAATGATGTCATAGATTAACAGAAGTATAATGTATGATCTAAACTGACACATAGCAGAATACAGATTATACATGCTTTTAGCATATCTTCTGAGGCAGTAGATATGCTTTGTATTCTACCTAACAGAACTAAACACATCTCACAGTGGGTTAATGTAGATGGTGATTGAAGTCGAAGCGAAGAGAATCATCAATTCAATGCCTACTCTTCTTTTCAAAGAACTCATTGCAATTCCATGATAAAAATAGACAAGGTCTTGCACACAAAGGTCTCTCATATATGCAATCTATATGAATCTGAAAGAGTTTAAGGGGTTAAGAAGAGACAGGTGAACTCGCCAAGACTGAGTAATGTCAAATTAGCAGTGAGCTGAATAATGAGAGTATAAGGAACAAGTAATAAGAAACAAATAATCAGAAGAATTAGACAAACTCAAGAACTTAGCTTAAGAATTTGCTTCTTTCCTTATTTCTGAAAGATACAGATTAAGAATCAAAGGTCAGTAGTTCCTTTTTCTTTTTTCCTGGTTAGATTCTCAGTGCAGTAAGCTCATTTTTCACATTAGTGTCTATTATTCTGCACATCTCTTTCAGATGCCTAAAATTTTTACTATGCGCTTGATCCATAAAAAAGAAAAAGGCAACGAATGATTCACAGACACAAAAAAAAAATGGTTAATAATGACAATAGATAGTGCATGATTGTACCAATCAGCAAGCCTAAGCCTAAGAGCTATTCCAGTAAGATGACCTCAGCACTACCCCAAAAAACAGTATGCAGAATCAGCATGAACAACATCCTAGTCAAGCAAAACTTTTAATTCAAACACTTACATCTGGAATTCATAGTAAGGAATGTCTTTTCCCTATTATGCTTTCCTTACTCTTCCTTTTCAGAACCATGCTTTGAAATGGAAGTGGAAGCTCTGAAGAATGCATTTTGTCTTCTGTAGCTACAAGGATGTCCTTGACCTATGTATGATGCGATAAGCAAGAAATATGGCAGGTATTAAACTGATATTAGTCACCCCATAGCCCTTATGTTTACTTTGTTGGCAGTACATTAGTGCAGGAAACCTGCTGTAATAAAGCCTCCATTACATGTCATCACTACAAGGTTCTTCTTGTAAAGTAGTAAAGTATCTTTTAGTTCCATGCATCCAAACTTTGTTTTACATGTCTAGAAGGAGAAGCTGGAATGCAAGAGCATATGGTGGTCTCAGGTAATTTAATATAAACATCTTGTTTAATTATTTTTTTCTTGTTGTTGGGGGTATGTGTATTGTCATGGATTGACTTTTCCCTTTCTTCCCTTTTTGATTGTAACTATTTAAGATGGTATTTGGGCTGCTGATTTTATTTCTTAGAAGAGTCAAAGTAATTTAATGTAGTGCAGAACTAAATAATTTAGTGCTGAGGATGGTTAATAATCTCAGCTTATATTGACAAATGTCATCTTATTTCTTAACCATTTTTGAGGTTTTTTTGTTTGGTTGGTTGGTTGGGTTTTTTTTAGGAGGGGGTGATATCTTTAAATAATTGATGTCATGAAAAAAACTGAAAAAAAAAAAACCAACAACAAAAAAAAAAAACAAGAAAAACAAGCAAAAAACCAAACAAACCCAAAACACTAAAATAAAGATAATTTAATATTGTTGAAATTCTGAAACCACAGAACATAGCTAAATCCCAGTTGGGTGAATGGGTGTGTGTGGTAAAAAAAAGAAAATTCACTCTCCTCTCATTATCTAATTGTGACATGTAGCAGACATCAGTTACATGCTACTCGCTGACAATAAAAAGGAAAAAATATATAATTATAGTATATTACAATATTATGCAAGTTCTGGCAGTGCACAGATAGATACCCTTGAGTAGCTGATAGGAAGACTTTATTATAATTTTTATGAAGTTAGCAATAAATGTTCTGCAGATACTTATACCTCTGATACATTGAATCAGTTCAGTTGTATAATAATGTGCATTATAAAGCACATTAGTAAAGGTAACAACTGTAAAATGCATGTGACTAAGAGAAACTCTTCCTTTTGATGCAGAATAAAAAAAAAAATCCTGAAATTAATCAATTTTAATGGGAAATTCTACATCCGGGTATTGGGAAATGCTGGTATTAAGAAAATCAATCATATTTTTGCCATTTTTAAAACGTAGCTCAAAAAAAGCATTAAGACTTCAGACTGGACAGAATTATATCACATTGAATTTAACATCATATAAACACACATTAAAAGGTCAAATATTTCTCTTTAAATCATCAAACAGTCAAGAAAATCTGTTATTCTTTGTCAAGCAAATTGAACAGTAACTTCAAATTATCATGTTTTCCATATTTTCCTCCCTCATTGTTATGCACAACTATCTGGATAAGAATGGAAATTATTTCAAGTTAAAATAACATTCTGATTTGACATTTCAAATAAGGTATTAGTAGATTTGGAAATGAATTTTTCTTTCAGAATAAAGATTTTTGGTTTTGTCATTCTGCTTATAACAGCAGAAATTATTTTTCCTAAGAATTCCTGATCAGATTTTAAAAATTAATCTCTGGAAAGTTTAACGCTTTACATCATCCAGATTGTATTCCTGAGATTTCACTTATTCAGTCAAATCCTTCACTTGCAGAGAGTACTTCTGTGCAGAGATTCTTCATCACAACTATATTTGGTTTTCCTCCAGACTGAAAGAAAGTTGACACTTGTCAGCTACATAAACTCCGTCACTGGGAGAATAAAACCAAAGTTCTGTCACACATGTGAGTTCCCATCTCCCAGTGAATATATTCATATAAGTGGGTAAACCTACCCAGGAAATTAATGCATGAAGGCTCTATTAAAATATTACTAAAGAGGCAAAATATCCTGTATCTATCATAATTTGAAGTTCCAATCTTGCTATCACATCTCCAGTTGCAAAAAATAAAATGAGTTCCTAACCATTTATAGAAACACAGAACTGTTTGGGTTGGAAGGGACCTTAAAGATCATCTAGTTACTGCCCCCTTCCACAAAGAAAACTCAACAATTCAGAATAAACCTGTTATATAAAAGTTGTGGTTATTTTTAACTCAGTTTGCAACAAATATTTATATAAAATCAAGTCTCAAAACCTGACTTCTGTTCGCTATTTCTCTTTGGGCAGTCAAAGCCAAAACCTTGCCCTTTTTTGCTGCAGAAGTAGTAATACTTTATGACAATATTTTACAGAAGTGTAGGCCTCCTGCCATATAATTAGATTAGTATGGAAAGTGAGAGATCTGCAACACGAATAGATTGAATACCCCACCATACTGTTGTTAGAATGAGTAGATTAAAGTACCAAAGGTCTTTTGTTTTGTTAGGCAATGCAAATCTAAAGGTCATTTTACCGAAAAAAGTTTAATTTATAATGTACTATATCTTGAAGGAAAACCATGCAATTTAGATAGCATATGAGAAAGCTAGGCTTCTGAAAAATGAAACAAAGGAGCAGGTTTAATAGTTTGAAAGCAATTCAAATTTAATTTGAAACAGACTGTGGAGCCTTTTAAATTTTATCTCTACATGTCTTCTAACTTGCAAGAATCCCTCTGAGAACTGGTTTAATCTGCATAAATATATTATATGCTATCAGAAGTCTTATATAATTTGCACTCCAAATGCTTCAAAATCCTAGTTTCAAGGTGATATGGGGAGGGTGTTTCAGGCTTTTTGTTTTGTTTCATTTTTTATTTTGTTTTGTTTCACTTTTTATTTTGTTTGTTGGGGGGGTTAGTGGGTATTTTTTTTTTTTTGCTTTTTTTCATGTTACAGTTACGAAATGTGATGAGGAAATTTATACAGGGAAAATTAGAAAGGGCAACTAGGATACCATATATTGAATCAGTATATGACATTAACTGTTGAAGGTCAAATGTTCAAAACTGCATTGGAAAACATTTAAAATCCAAATACAATCAAAATAATATTAGTAATTATAAACTTCTCTCAGATATTTATATTGTCCTCTACCAAGGTCTCTTTCAATAAGTAATAATATCCACACTCTGGTGTAAATTCCATTTTATATTCCATACTGCTAATGCAAAGTACTATCTATATTACTGTAATCACGGTGATCTAGACCACACTGCTATAAACACTCTACACTAAGATGTCCCTGCCACTCAAAAAAGAAGAAATAATTGCAATTTTTTTTCTCTTTTTTTTTTTTTTTTCCTTACAAAAAGCTCACAGACAATTTACAGAGATGTAAGATGATGGTATCTTACTGTGTATGAGCTGCTGCACTGATCATGATTATGATTCAAATTTTCCTTCATCAAAACTATAAACTCAAATTGGGTACTTAAATTTGCTCCCATAGACACTTACAGTGCCTATGGATTAATCAGCTTGGGGCAGCATTCAAGAGGTTTATTCTCACAAAAAGTAATCTGCTAACATTGTCATTCACTAAGTATTGATGTGGCGCTTCTCAGACTGTGAATACAGTTTACTGAAACTGTTACGAACAGTACTCTTTCCAAATACTTCTTTTACTTGTCAGTTAAAAATATTCAAATTATTCAGTGCTTCTTTCTTATTGTTCCTGACTGAAGTCACGCAAATTTGATTCAGTCATCAGTTTTGGGCCAGATACCAAAATCACAGTGAAACCTGGATCAGTAAAACTCCAGATTGCCTCACCAATTGCCCCCAGTCAGGATGTTTCTTCAGGCTGTTACCTGGAACACTGGGTAGAATAAAACATTCCCCATTCCCATGTCTAGATAGATCTGTTTTCTTGCTTACTGCTAGAGATTTTAGACTCTCTTTCAAACTTTTTTTTTCTAAACTGCTTCTGCAGTTTATAGACCAAGAACCATCTCTCAGTGATAACTAGGGACTTGACAGTGCATGTACTGTTTTCTCCCTGTGAACAAGAGGACAATGTAGCCATTAATTGTATTTTACAGTCTTGGGGGTGAGGGGAAGTGGAACAAAAAAAAAAAAAAAAGACAATAAGAAGGGCTCACATTTACAGTGGGATTTGTTTAGACCGTTTTTAGGCTTTTAAAAGTACTGAGTTACTGATGCTGTGCTATAAAAAAAAAATCATTTTAACTAAAAAGTAGTAGTAACTAAAAGTCAAAGACTATCACTTACTAAAGAAGATGACCCAATTAAAAAAGTAGTTAAATAAACCACTAAATAACTACTGATATTCAAGTACTTCCTAAGTTCATCTGCATCTTTATATCATTGAGAGCTATGTGGTTTCCTAACCCTAAACAAGGAATTTCTCTGGTACAAAAAAAAAAAAAAGAAAAAATCTCCATCCTCCAGGAGGTATTTTAAAAAGGTATTTCAGCTCTCCTTTGGTTTTGGATTGGTTCTTATAGCTACAATAAACTGCTTGGGTTCAGCAGTAGCAGTCATTTTTCTCCTTCTTAGTAGTTGGTGCAGCACTGTGTTTTTGACTTGTGGCCTGAG
>JANRGW010024631.1:4001-16432 GCA_024733675.1 Psilopsiagon aymara | reverse complement strand
TGAGGCTCAGAAAGTCCTTGGCCAGACCAAAATGTACTAAGCAGTAACTAAAACATTGGTGTTATCAGCGCTGTTTTAAGAAATTGTTTCTTAAAAAAACCTCACTTAACACCTACAACTTCAAAAAGTAATACGAAAGATATTTTGTGAACATAGGGAATCAAGTCAATAAAGCAAGAAAATTCACTTTCCTATCAGCTGCAGTAATTTGTTAAAATTTTGAGAACGAAAGTTGATGAAAAGCTCATCAAAATGCAAAAAAAAAAACTGCTTACCAATTCAAGGTAATTTACACACCATTTTGTTAGGATAAGAATAGAACCTGTGAGGAACAAAGTCTTTTCATTGCACCTGGAAAATGCTACAGGACTGATTATGTTCACCTACAACCTACAATTCCCTCTGATGCCACGGGATCTTTTCCTAAAGACAAGTTCAGGCTTCTATTTTGGAACATGTTCTATGTTTGGACATCATACAGGACTTCAACATTAAACAGCATCCCAAACTGTAAACTGAACACTTCTTTCCACGTTTAATGTACTAACTTAACTGGAAGAAATTCAAAAAGATACTTGACCAAGAAATACTACATTTATTTAAATTATGAAGCAATAATAATGTGTATGCTTGAAAAGAAAACGCTGAAAACCCACTTCTATCACAGACAGATCCCAAGACACATGCTTCAATTGGGCTGTCAGTTTTTGCTGGAGAGGGCACCATCTCAGGGCAAGAACAGGTGCTTGAATGGCAATGATCCTACTATACTGCCTAAGGACATACTCCTGTTTCCACACCATGGATGCTCTATATGCAAATACATACACCAGGGCACAGATCCAAGTCTCGCCATTAAGGTATGATCTCCCAACGCTCATATGCCACCATTACTCCAGGTGCCAAACCTTCCCCAGGAGTCCGGTGGAAAAAGCCTGAGGGACTAAATTATAGAAGTCAGATTCCTAAAAGCCTGACATGCCACAGTTTAACATCTGACATCTACATTAGTTTTCCAGCTCTTGACCTCCACTTGTAAAATTTCCTTTCACACACATATTTTTAATCACTTGACACAAAACTCCCCAAACATACTGTAATAATTCTTCTCAGGGGTGCAGAAAACATCACCAATTAAAAGGACATTTTAGGAGACAGCAATCAAACTCAAAGACGAAGCCACAGAAGTTTGTTAGGTATAGTTTCCTTCGATGTGCAAGTGCTCTGTTTTTTTTAATCAGTTATGGTTTCTGATCAGTAGAATCCACGCTTCTTAAATTTGCAGAGATCAGAATAGGCAGTCACCACAAGCCTGATGGTTTACTTCTGCTGGGGGAAGGAAGGTGGGACAAAGAAGCAAAGGGATATGTACCCATATCTGTCTAGATGAGAACTGTGGCCCCAGCTGCCAGCAAGGAGTGGTGCACGAGCTACCAGCCAAGCAGCAGCTTTGGAGGCTTCAGTAAGACAGATGTCCCCACCCAAGTATTCCTCCTACCCTGTCTTCTTGTGAAGGCAGTAACAGGAAAATTATTACAACATTTGTGAAAGGATGATACTATGGATCAGTTTCCCTCACCTACCCCATAGCTTCCTGCACAAGGAGCAGGCACGAGAGAGAGAGATCAAAGATGAAGATCACTCCTGTGCCTACTATGCTGGCTCCTATGGGGCAAGAAGTACCAGTGGGTGCAATGTATGTGCTGCGTAAGACCCAGGCTCAAGGACAGGAATGCTTTCCCTCACTTAAATACACAACAAGCAATCTATATTTACCTAATGACACCAATCTATTAACCTATCCCACAACCCCATCTATTGAGACAGTATTTTCTCCAGTATTCCAGGTGTGGATCAATTCAATACAAAGCTGTGAAGTCAGCTTACTCAAGGTACCAAAAACATGCTTAGGTAAATGATCTATGTTTTCTCTGTATACGGTCTATTAAGGCCAAATAAATCTTGTCTTTCAAAAATAGCCAAGGGAATTAAGTTCAAAAACCACATATAAATCACGGCAGGGTTAGACAACAATACAAAAGTGAGCAAATTTAAACTTGCAGTGGAGATTGGTCCTTTCTCACCAGAAGTAAAGCACTTTGAGAATATCAGTCTTCACTACAACCCCTTGCTTTATTTCAGAATATTGTGTATTTTTTTTGCCAGTTAAATATGGCAATGAGTGCAAAAGTCTCAAACAATGGTAAGGAAATAATGACGCTTGGCACTCTGGTGACAAACTGTATCTGCATAAAGATGAACAGAGCATAATCAAGTCATCAATTTAGAGCCCTACTTGGTTTACCTCATTTAGATTAAACCTACAGCTTTAGATTAAACTCAGTACCTATCTCACTTGAGAAAGACATACTGCACAGGACATGCATGCTAAACGCAGCAGGAATGCCCGCACCACAGACTACTTAGAAGCTTCAGCAGTGCTACAGTCACATGGACATCACCCCTCAAAGAGAACACCTAGAAAGTGAAGCAGCAGACACCCATCATGGAATGCAGTGTCATCAAAAGAAGCTCCATTTTACAGGGAAGCAGTGGGGTATTATTTCCATGCCCAGAAATATCTACATAATGAAACCACGAGCTTGAGATACAGAAGGTAAACAAACACTCAAAGGGCATCAGGAATAGGCACCACCTACACAAATGCTCAGTTATGAAACACCAAAAAGATTATTTTTTCGTTGTGGCTGAAGAGGCATTTGAAACATCTAGAAAACTAGTGAGTCACAAGGCAGCAACCACAACGCTGAGCAGATTCAGTGCTAAATGAAAAACAGGGGGTTAAAGAAGCAATAAACCTGGAAAGCATCAAGTATACAGAGTTTAAACAGTGAGAGACATAGCCCAATACAAACTCTATGCTGATCCTGTGGCATGTTCACACTGGGTTTGGCATTCATGAATCAAAGCAGGACCAGACAAAAGTGAGGAATCACAGAATTGTTTTGGTTGAAGGGACCTTAAAGTTCATTCAGTTCCAGCCCCCTGCCACGGGCACAGACACTTTCCACTAGATCAGGTTGTTCCAAGCCCCATCCAACCCGGCCTTGAATGCTGCCAGGAATGGTACAGCCACAGCTTCTCTGGGCAACCTATGCCAGGGCCTCACCCACTTTACAGGTGAAAAACTTCTCCCTAATGTCTACTATAAATCTCTCCTCAGTTTAAAGCACTAGTCCTTCACATGACTTCCTCCCAGGGACACATTTTTCCAGCATGCCCAAGCTCTCATTAATTCCTCCATGAACTCTCTTCCTTGCTGAAACTTTGTCCCTTTCCAAAAGAATGACGTTTTTGGCTATAATATCCTGAAGTAAAGATTGGACTTGATCTTAAAGGTCTTTTCTAACCTAGTTGATTCTATGACTCAACCAGACTCAGTGCAGAGCCCACATACCAGATACCAAAAGTATACTTGAATTTCAAATGGGCTTTTTCCACTTTTTGCTGAGATAAACATGACATCATTTTCTACATGAATTTTGTAATGTGAGCTTTCTTTCACATGTTATTTGCAAAAAAAGGAGCTGGAAATATGAAAAAACATCTGCTATTGAAAAAAAAAACAAAGAAAACTCAGTCCCCATCTTCTGCAGCTATGTGATGCGTTGACTCTTCCCAATACACATCTGAATTCTGCTAACAGCAGCAGCTCTTCATTTTTCCCTTCATCCTTGTCTTTCCACAGATAGTGTCTGGCAGCGGCGGCAGCAGCAGATCTGTGTGAGCTTTGTCAGTGCTTGAGGTTTCAAGTGAGGTTTCTGGTGAGCAATGGGGAATATTCCAGATGCTGTGGGACATTTTATGCTAAAAAGTGCTGAACTCATGAGGCTGGCCTTTAAAAGTAGAGGTGTAAAAGTTTTTTAACTTTTTTTACAACTGTACTTTTAAATACTAAATAAATACCCACTTACTGCTAGTAAAGCCCAGAAGTTGAACTCTATTCCTCATCACTGATGGCAGAAGGAAAAGAGGCATAAGCTTCCCGTATTTATACGTTCAATAATTGGTTTTGTTTGGCAGTAAAATCAAGTTTTGATGACAGCTTTTTTGGTTTGGGATTTTATTTTTTGTGGGTTTTCTAAAACCTTTGAAACACTTATCACATGCAAATCTAGGAAGCTCTGTCTGCTTTGAAAAGTATTTTAGACAGGGAAAAGCAAGCATGTGTTACATGCTGCCAGGGGCTAGGAAGCCAGATTCCCAGGCTGTAATTCCACCTTTACTGCTGACTTAGTGAGTGACCATCATATAATCAAGCTGTCTCCCTTTCCTCACTCTGCAAAAGATGAGCCGTATTCAGCTATCTTGAAAGATACTGCGGGCAAGTGGGACTGAGCCTTACATATCCCGAGCTTTGGTATAATGGAACTAGTCATACCTAAATTTCAATAAAATCTACATATTTTAAGCCACTCACCTCCTGTGTTAGCACCTGGCTTTAATACTCCTGAGGCATTCAGGTATCCATGCAACTATTCAGACCATTGGGGTCTTTTTTGCTGACACACATGTATTTGCATTAGTATATGGTTCTCAACTTTGCAAGAAAAGACTGCACGCATATATGTAAAAATTTATCATATGAATGCAAGATGAGCAGAGATGACTTCTCAACTGTTTTTGTTTTTTAAAATCAATCAACTCAGTCTGACAATCAACTCAGAAAGAACACAAGAGAAGGTCTTGAAATTTGTGTTCAGCCTACAAACACCTTTTCCCAATTTTGGGGTGTGGAATATATCTGTTTATCTTTAGAGAACTACAAATGTCGAAGGACTGCAAAGACGTCATCTGAGGAAGAACACTACTGATGCTGGCCCTTTTCCCAGCTCTGCTAATGGCCAGGGAACTGTTACTGTTCACAGCAATGTCCAGACACAATGACATCTAAGAACATTCTGGTCCTACCCAAGAAGCACAGAAGCTACAGCCTTTGTAATGCTGCTATCAAGACAGATGATGATCACACTGCAAAGTACCATAAAGCAAAATACTCAAGAGAAGAGGCAAAGCCACATTAGTCCCACAGCATGCAGCATCCCTGGAAGATAGCAGAAGCATGGGACAGTACAAATAGATACCCAACAGGCTGGCAGAATGTAAGAGCTAAAGTCATGGCCCTTCATTATCCTCTTTTGCATAATCAGGATGTTCCAGGGTCAAAGAAAAAGTTTCCATCCCAAGGCCGAATCAGCACTCCATGTATACAGGATGTACCAGTACATGGCTTAAAACCAAATGAAGTTTGAAAAGACAGCTCATAATGCCTTATGTCAGCATATTCCCCCTCTCACTACTGTTCCTACAAACAAAATGGATCTCTGTTGTGCTGAAAACCCAGACACTGCAATGCAACAGCTTTTAAATAAATCACAAAGCTGGGACCATATGCCCCATATGCAGAAAGAGTTTAAGTGCTAAGAGCAATAAAAAAGAAAAAAAAATCATAGACATTTCATCTTTTATGGGCCTGCACACACCATTTGCTCATAGCCTCCATTTTCCAAGGAAATCCCCAAAAACTGAGAGGGCTCTGCACCTACAGAGCCTGCAGACAGTCCTGTTTTGCAGTAGAACAATTGATTTTTTCTGCTGCAATTTAAGTGACATATATAAAAACATTTGTATATCTCACCTAAATTTTTGAATACAGATATTATATATAACATATATATTTTGGGTATATCACAGTGTATGATTATATGTGTGTATGTATATATATATATAATCTACACCATGCATTCTGCAGAGCATGAGGGTGTCTACACGCAAACATAACAAACTCATCCTCATGATGCTGTATGTCTCCTGCAGAAGGAGCGAGAGGGCAGATGCTCGGCCTAATTTGCACCCTGTACCATGGGGGTGGCAACTTTAGGGTGCATCCATGCCCTTGTTTATGTAACAGCAAGGTACAGCCACAGTAAAAGGCAGACAGAAGCCAAGGCTGTTGCTGAATATTAAGAAGGAAGAAAGACAAACACTGAGGTACTCTCCATGTTTTCTAAGCAAAGGCTACTGGTGTTCTCTAGATGGGAAAATCTGATTAGGAGCCTGCATCACCATACATGATCACTAACACGAATGCAGCCTGAGCCTGCCTACTTGCAGTCAGGGATACGCAGCACTCCAGGAAAAGAGACAGCAGCAGGGGAAGTATTCATTCTATCCAGCTTTAATTAAAGTAGTAGAATACACATTTGAATCAAACATATTCTTCAAAATCAAGAAAAACAACAACATGCTGTGATGAAGTAACTGAGATGGGAGCTGGATAAACGTGAAAAAGCCCCTCCAGCAAGGAGAGCCACACACTAAATACTTCTTTTTTAAAAGAATAAACCAGGGCTGTTTTGCAGAGAATTTCTCAGTCAAAAACATAATCACAAAAGCTACCTTATGCTGCAGTGCCCCATTTAGGGGATTAGGACAGTAATCCTAATCTGCCCCAAACCACTCTGGCCCAGCACCCAAGCACTGCGCACATGAGAAATGACATTCTTGTTTTGACAGAGAGAATCCTAATGCAACCTAATAAACCCTGCCAAGGGAGCCATTTAGAAGTCAGGGAGATCATAGCCGAAGGTCCCAGAGGTATCACACAGCCTTGGGAATTTTTACTGAAGTCACGCAATTTAGAATATGAAAATCCGCAAGACTGAATGTAAAGTTAATTCAACATTTCCCAGGTATGCCAAGGGAGCAGATGGCTTCTCAATCCTAGAGATTTGCCAAAAGGATCTGTAAATTCAAATGTTACACTGCAGGACTCTTTTCCTTTTTAAGGATAGATGTCTGTATGCATGCAATGTAGCAGAAAAGAAAAAAGGACAGATTATGCCTCTTGAGATGATCCCTTCCAGAATAATATTATAAAGATCACATCCAAACATGGTGTCAATGAATGAGTTAATGCACATCACAATCTAGAGATTCTGGAGATAGAAAAGAGGACGCATTAACACAGGCACCCCCAATGTAATACCGCCCTAAAGCTAAGCTTACTAGAATCTTTGGGGCTTTTATAATATTTTCTCCACTGCTGCATATTATTTGTGTCCTTGGAAACTAAAGAGTAAGCTGGCAAATAAAGCATTAAAGACTGCCACCAGCAACAAACACAAAACCCAATAGATTGCAGACTGGTGTTTCAGGCCCTGGCTAGAAAAATACACCTGCAGCAGCAGTGTGAGTGCACTGAATCACAGCTGCTCACACAGGGTCAGTACCAACTGCAGCGTGACTCGGCCATCACACCCAGCATCACAGGGCAGGGCTCATATGCAGCATTTCCCACTGCTGGGAATGTGGGAAGTGGAAGGAAAAAAATCAGGAAATGGAGAAAAAAAGCTGCTGTGAAGTACAGAAACGCACTTTCAAGCTGCAAAGCACAAACACAGCCACATCCCTCTTTGGGCCACCAGGAGGCTTGAAAGACCTTACTCCTGAATATGCACCTCTAGCCCTTTTTTGAGGGAGGAAGGGAAGGTGCCAAACTGTGTGCCTGTGGCCATCCCTATTTGCATTTTCTGTGGATAGCTGTGGGCTGCCATGGCTGACAGCACTTGAATCACAGGGCTGCAGTGAGGCTAAGTCCACAGGGGATGCAAAGGGATGCAAATGGGAAATAGGATATGAAAGGTTAGGAAAATGAAGGGGAGAGCACTGTACATGGCAATGAACCCCTGGGAAGGACTGCACGGAGGGTGGGGGTAGAGGGAGGAAAGAGAAAGGGGCTGTTTCTCCCCTCATACCTTGCGTTTCCGATCTGCCCTAGAGATTTTCCGCTGCCTTTTCCTTTCCTTCTCAAGGTTTCTCTCCCTCTCTTCGAGTTCAGACTCTCGAACTTTTTTAATGGAAGCAGCTGCGTGAGCCATTTTGGAGAGGAAAACACCAGCTCCCAGGAGGCTGTTTCCACCACACCAGGCTATCCAAGTGGTTTATTTTTTCTGCAAGAGCACTGTCTGCAAGCCAGAACTTCACGGTGTTAATCCACTATTCCTCCTCCAGCACCCCAGAAAAGGTCACAGCTCTGCTCCAGGCTCTGCAGCACCCATAACCCAGGAGCACTGAGAGTCAGGTCCACACACGCAGCGTGTGGAAGCCCTAGCAGCCTCACACTTGCAAGCTGAAACCACCGCAGCTTGGCTGCCACGGTGAGGGAAGGCAAGCTTCAGGCTTAGCTGGGGAGGAAAAGAAAAGAAATCAGATGAAGAAAAATCGGCCTTTAAACACACATCACATGGGAAGGTCTTCTGGGATTCCTTCAGGCAGGCTGCGTCTTCTGACTGGGAGGATGGCTCCACTTCAGCATCACCATCAGGCGGAGGAGGGGGCAGCTGCCTTCAGCTTCTCACGCTGCCTTTATGCAGGGTGAGAAGAAAATGGTGCAGTCTGACTTACTGACTCGCTGCTGCTGCGACTGCCTGTGCTGGAGCCCTGCATACATTTCCTTGCTCCTTTCCTCCTCAGGATCTTCCCTTTCGATAGGAAAGGGGGATGAAAAGCTGCTGGGTGCAGAGCAAGAAGCCTCCGCCAGCTCACCTGCAGGCAGGCAGCATGGAGAGCCGCCTGGAAACAGCTTGGCAATATTCAAGTCCTTATTGTGCCGCTACGCAACCACGTGAGGCTGCATCAGGAGACCTGCATGAAGTGGCGAACCAAAGGCAGAGAGGAGGGGGCTGCCGCTCGGGAAGCAGGCAGGCTGAGCTGGGTTCAGCCTGTCCTGCTCAGGTCAGCTCCACACAAGTAAAAATAATGCCACCAAGCATGCTGTTCGTTACTATTCAATGCTAAAAGATGCCTTCAGATGCTTCCTAAGACAACCTGTATCGATGGCGGGGAATTATAGCTGTAGACTAACAGAGACCAAAATAAACAGCAACAATGTGTGGCTAGTCTTCGTGTCCCCTTTCTCACCACAAAATATTGTTTGGGTTTGGAACATTAATTTAAACCATTAATATCAGTGACAGATGGGTCTGACACTCCCTCATTACAAAAAGCTCTACTCCCACCTCCCTCGGTAACTGCATCAAGCATCTATTCATCAGGTGTAGATAAATGGCCCTTTGAACTAGTTCCCAGAAGACCTCTGATCACATTTCAGCTCTCTCCAGCACCACTACTTGAGCCTTTTCAAGGCAGGTCCTGAGGGAGAGGAGGATTACAGAGTTTCAATGCTGCCTGCATCCCCAGCTCAGTCACCCCAGAGCAGCTAGGGATATGGGAGCTCACTGACAGCATCACTAAAGATTACCAAATCAAAGAAACAACTCTGATAGCCAGGTTTCCCTCTGCAACATACTCCTTGACTTCAGCCTGACCGCAACTGAACGGCCACTAAACCCGAGTACTGTGAATTTTGCTGTAACATGGCACCACCAAATAAGTAACAGATGTCCCGTGAGCTCCTCATGTGACAACAGCTCATAGACCAAGCCTAACCCCCACCCCACATGATTTTTAAACCCACAAACCTGGTTGTTTTCAGTTAATAGAGACCATTTATCATTACCATGGAAATAGTCATTATTGATGGTTTCTGGTTTTACTATAAGTCTTCACTTTGAGAATTTCACAGATTTCAAACCCCAAATTTTCATAAAATACTTGTATGTGGAAACTACAAAGCACTGTAAAGCCAGCCATAAAACAGGCATCTGTTTTGCCTCTGAGCCAGTGATCTGTGCATTCATTCAAATATATATTCCTCTCCGAGAAGAAGGCATTCGAGAAGCAGGGTACTGAATGCCAGCCAACCTTTTTTCCAGCTCCTACTTACATCCACAGGCTAGTTTTATTGCAGTTATGCCCATCTGTGAGAAACTAGGGTACACAAAACTAATAGCACACAAGTAGGAGCTGCAGCAACAGCCACCTGCAAAGTGAGGCAGGTGGAGACAGTCACAGGGATAACATTAAGGTTTTTTACCTTAATGGGATTCTTTAGTAGGGCTGTAGCTTGCCTTCCTGCCTTAACCTTGTACGAACCTTACAGGTAGTGTCCCTTTGTAAACCTGAAATGATCAGCTGATGCTCCAGAACTTTACCCTCCTGATACAGAGGGAAAGCATTCAGCTTCCTAACCTTTTTGGGGGATCTTAAGCAGGAAATTTGAAAATAAGACCAAATTACAGGCTACCATGTTTACAAGGTTTCCTTAAGCCTCTAAATGCTTAAATCCTGATATGAGGCAAACACAATAGGGTTTGATACACAGGAGGGTTTATAGGAGTCAGGATGAGTAAACAATTTGTTATCTTTTGATGTTTGATACATGCAGGCTCATCAGCTCAGTCACAATTATTCTTTCAGAAAAATCACTTGTACCTCATAATCTACACTACACAAGAGCAACTGAGCAACTGGTATGACCAAATGAATTAGCTAATATTCTTCTGAAGATCACTGTCAAAGACCTTCAGGTCAGTTCTATGAGTTCATTATTGTGTCCCATAAACATTTTCCCCTTAATCTCAAAGACACAGAAAAATATTTTATCATCATGCAGCAAAAAATAAGTAACTTTCAATAGGTTGTATCCAGTCGGGGGAGAAAAACATCAAGTATATGTCACTTAATACTTGACACAGCTAATGTCCCTGCAGGAAAGCAGTGATCTGTTTTAAGCCAAAACAATTTTCCTACCGAAAGTAGAAATCGGCTTGTCATTATCCTGTGTATACAGATCTTAATGAAAAGAAACCCTTTTGCAAACAGCATCCTGAAGATTACATTTTCAAGATCTGTTGGGTAAAAATGGAGACTGAGCAACTTCCCCCTAAACACAGAAAAGGTACTATGAAGCTGCTAGCGAAGAAAAACAGAACATCCAGCACTGCTGCCACAAACGGCATGTAGGAGGGGAGTGGGAATGTGGGCAGATGCCCAGTAACATAAAAAGAACACAGGACCAGAAAAAGGGTGTTTTTTTCTCTGAAAAGCATTTGTCATCATCAGCTCTGAATGCAGAAACATATAACATGTGAAACTCAATAAATTCCCATTTGGGATAATAAAGCTTCCAAGACTTCAACCTGTACCATGTCCTGTGTGACCTGTGAATAGGGTTCAAGTGACTAACCTCACCTGGAGATCCACCAACATATGGGCTCTTAATTAGGGTTACACCTCCTATCAGTGTAGTTTACACATCAACTTCCTGACCTGATCTCCTCATTTCACAGCCTCCAGGTTTTCATTTTTTAACCTGATCCACCAGGTCAGAGAACAAGCTCCTGCACTGCAGTGCTTTAGTAGCCATGGCTATGATCACTTCTTGGTTTTAACTCCCAGCTTTCAGGTAGACAGATTTGATTTACTGAGCAAATTGGCATTTTCTGACTACAGAAACCACTGGATAAAAATCAACAGTCGTTGAGTACAAGAGGAAAGGATGTAAACAACTAATTATCTTCCTTGAAGCATATCCACTCACAGGGGTCCCTCCCCGTAAATCTTGCGGGCAGTGCAAAACCAAAACCAGGCATAGAAATAATGGCCAAAACCAGTGTGACTCAAATCTGTAATAATTTCCCAGCGTTATAAAAAAAGGGATGCTGTGATGAGTGGGAAAAGTCTTTCATACATCCAAGAAAGAATGGAGACTGCTCTTCCACTGCTCTTCCCAGCTCTAAGCTCCTAGCACCTTCAGGAAATAGGCTGGAAATCAATAGTGGTTTCCAGCAGCTAGAAATGGAAAAAGGCTGTCCCTGGCAATAGTTTCGTAGGGGTGAAAGCTGGGCAATTCAAGATTTTGTCTGGAACTGTGGAAAACCCTTCCTGATAAAGCAGATTCTGTAGGGGAATTAGACTCCCCCCACAGTGATACACTGCCCAACTTGTCATTATAACAAGTACATCTACATGTTGCTTTGCAACCATATAAATAACCACCTTCTCTGTCCTTACAAGTTATGCTGTGGCTTCTCCCACTGAAAGGCAGGACATGTTAAGGCCAGGCTTGGAAATGCACATGCACAGTTATCTGGCCTAGAAACCAGAAAGCACTGACTCTATCCACAAGCACAGATGTCAAAGTCTCCTCTCTCATTATTTCAGCCAGGTGAAATGTCAGAGGTAGGAAACCTTGTCCCTGTGTGTTCAGGAAACTCTTCTCTGAATGCTTCCTCTTGAGGGATGAGGAGGGAGTATTTTTGATCTTAGTGGTAGACCTGGCAGTCCTGTTGGACTTGATGCTCTTAAAGGCCTTTTCCAACCCAATTGTTTCTATGATAGGAACATAAATATTTGGAGCATAACAATGTACTTAATTCAGCATTTAAAATTATTTGCATAGATTTGGTATATTGGTATCTTCAGCCATTTCACTATGTACAAGATTACACATTCCTTGGGAAAAAAAAAAGGGGGGGGGGGGGAAAAAAAAAAAAAAAAAACGGCAG
>JANRGW010024627.1:0-21035 GCA_024733675.1 Psilopsiagon aymara | reverse complement strand
AGGCACCAGAGCAGAGATTCCCCTGCAGCCTGTGATGCAGCCCATGGAGAGGCAGCTGTGCCCCTGCGGCCCATAGAGGTTATTGGGGAAGCAGACCTTCACCTGCAGCCCAGGCAAGCCTCTGTGCTGGAGCAGTGGGATGCCCAAAGGAGGTTATGACCCTGCACTGAAGCAGGATCCTGGCAGGACCTGAGGCCCCGTGGAGAGAGGAGCCCATGCTGGAGTAGGTTTGCTGCAGGATTGGTGACCCAGCAGGGGACCCACGCTGGAGCAACATGTTCCTCAATGGCTGCACCCATGGAAGGGACCAACACTGGAGCAGTTTGTGAAGAACTGCAGCATATGGGAAGGACCCATGTTGGAGAATTTCATGAAGGACCTTCTCCCATAGGAGGGACCCCACCCTGGAGCAGGGCAAGAGTGTGAGGAGGTCCTCCCACTGAGGTGGAAAGAGTAGCAGAGGCAACTGATGAACTGACCACAGCCCACATGTCTCCCTGTGCTGCTGGGGAGGGAGGAGGTAGAGAACTCAGGAGTAAAGTTAAGCCTAGGAAGAAGGATCAGGTGATGGAAAAGTAGTTTAAGAATTAAGTTTTATTTCTCATTATTCTACTCTGGATTGATTGGTAATAAATTAAATTAATTTTCCCCAAATCAAGTCTGTTTTTGGTAACTGGTGAGTGATCTCCCTGTCCTTATCTCAACTCATGAGATTTTCATTATATTTTTCTCTCCCCTGTCCAATTAAAGAGGGGGAGAGATAAAGTAGCTTTGGTGGGCACCCAGCATCAGAACAGGGTGAACCCACCACACTTAGAAATTAAAAGCAATATGAGATAAACTAGGAGTTTATCTGCAGTGAAAATCAAAGATGAGTATTTTGGGCTTGAGGTCCTCACTTTTGGGACAAGCTCGATCTCTGAAGAAATTCTGCTCTACATGTTTTACAAGGTCTTTGATGTGACCTGGAAATTATCACTTTGTACTTTCAGGCCCATCTGTGCTTTAAACCTTCGTGGAAGTAGTATCCACAAAAAAAGAATACTTCTTAAAAGAAGTGATACAGCATATGTAGATGGATAGACTTCATTCAGCTGGTTCTGGAGCTTCATTTTGTTTCTATAGTGTAACACAAATGTGGTAGCGTAATCAGAACAACAGCAGTACTGCACAGAGGGAAAACTGGCACTACAGTGAGTAGAAAATAATTTGTTAGGAAATAATGAGAAAATTGCATGGGCTGCAGTGGAACACAGGGTATAAAATGCTGCATTCCTTTTTGGTCTTGCCTGTCTCTTGTGTATAAACTATGTAGTCTAAAAACTTGGGATAAATATAGTGATCTGGGAAAAAATATGAATATTCATTATGTGGCAGTGACTTAGAGATATGCAGAACAGTTGAGGTTGGAAGGGACCTTTGGAGATGATGTATTCTTTTTTTTCTGCTGAAAACAGAGTCAGATTAATATCAGCTTAGAAAGTTATGAGTTATTATTTCTTCCACTTCAAATTCAATCTATTGCATTTACTTCTGGCTAAAAACCTGGGAATTATTAATACAGTTTTCCCTATCTTACCAACTACTGCCTGCTTCTCATCTATGTCCAAGGGCTGTATCACCTTTACTGCAAAGAGATTTTGCAAAGTCAAAGGAAGCCTGAATTTGCAGGTCTTTCCAGCTGTCATTTCTAGTGACAATGTATTGTGTGATGGGTAGTAATTTTGTTGCAAGTTGCTAGGAATTCGTGTATTCTGTATTTCTCTGACACTCAACTTTGCCTTTGAAAAGCAAGATAATAATGTTTTCTTCCTCACTTCCTCACCACTGTATTGCAGTGGAAAGGAAATGGGTGACCATTCAACCATGTTTTGTCTATCTTTAGTTTCCATAAGTCTTCTGCCACTGCAAGTGTGAGTGTTGTGCATGGTGGTGCAAAAATATACTGAATATCAGGTATCTTATGCAATAATATGCGAGTGGTCCAGAGAGCAGGAGTGAATAGCTAGGGGTAAGGGGAAAGGCAGCTCTTAAGCTGCCAAGAAAACAACACGTGAGACTGTTCCCTTAGAATCAGTGAAGACAAAAATGTAGTACAGAAGTTGCAAGATATGGTAGACTTTGATCGGTGCAGTGTTATCACTGCAGGAGTTTTCCCTGCTTTGCTGTCAGTCACAGCCTATGAACGTGACAGTTACAGCTTGATGTATAGTACGTGATTTGATCCATTACTCAGCCCTCTAACTGCAGCCATATACCAAACAGGCTCAGGCTGTATTCCTCGTCTGAAAGATTACTGCCTGGAAGATGGGTGCAAATACTGTCAGAAAAGGCAAGGCAAGCAAGTAGAGCAAATACAGTATGAAATATTTAAATCCTTTGTTCTCTCCTAAAAGTTTGCTTGTCCTGACTCAAATGTCTTTGTGTTGTAGGTTTCTGTGTGACATTACATGCATTTGTTATAGTCCACAATGTGTGTATATAGGCAAAAGTTGTTAGATAAGGTGGACAATAACTTGAAGTCAGGAAAAGCTTAATGTGTTTATACAGCATACTTTGGTCAGGAGTCTGGCGTGTGTGTGCTCAGTCCGTATGAGAAGTTTAAGAGTAGGAGGGAATACAGTGAAGTCACAGCAGAGAATCATGGATGTGATTAATGAGGCTTGGAACAAACAGAGCAACAGAAAGCTGTAGGTGAAAAGCCTGACACAAAATGAAGAGAGCAGAAAGAATTCTCTACTGTAGGATGTGGTACACTTAGGAAACTGGTAAAATCTTGACAAACGAGAAAGAGAAGGGAGAGATAATACTATTGGGACTCTTGGCAGTGTGTATTTCTACGGGTAAACAAAACACAACCCTCTGGATGTTGAAGAGAAAAAAAAAAGCAAAAATTGGCATTCCCGACTGCACAGAAAGCTACCTGCTGTTTAACACACATGCTCACACAGATGTCTGCTCCAAAAAAACCCTGCCTATATGTCTTCTGTCTAATGACTGCATTGAAGAGTACAGATATTTGTAAATGAAGGATGTGTTTAAATTGAAAATGCTCATTTAACTTATTGGGAACCTTAATTTTGTAGCAGTGCTTCTCTCTCTGTCATGCAGAAAGTGCCAAAGTGCCACTAAAACAATATGGCCTTTTCAACAATACTAAAAGGAACAAGAAGAGCCCTCAGAACTGAACTAACAAACCCCCATTATTCTACCAGTGTAAGAATTTATCAGAAAGGAAAGAAGTTTTTGGAACTTATAATCTCTGGCATTTTGAAAAGGTATATCTACTAAATGTGCTTCTTAAAATATTAGTCAGTTATATGCCCAGGTTACCCTTGACATGTTTTGAAATATTATGGAATATTTCCTTCGTGAAAAAGGAGAAAGAGCTGAAACAGGATACATGAGACATGTTTTAGAGTGATTTTTTTGTTTAGATTCCACCTTTTGAAACTGGTATGAATAATGCAAAAACGCAAAACCCTGAGAGTTATTTTAGGTTCTGCTTCTCTTCTGATACGATGGAGGACTGTTACAGAGAATCATTCCAGTAACTGTTGATCAGCAGTCTTTATTGTAAAACAATTTAAGTCCAAAGCTTGTAGTGGTGTAAAATGGTGCAAATTTTTTTTTCAATGGCATTAAGCAAATTACACCATCAGAGGATTTTACAGATTATTGCATCTAAAGCTGTATATTAAAGCCCTTAGATATTTCATCAAAGAAGATGATGATACGTGATATCAGAACGAATTTTTACATTTCTTTAAAAATTCTTAATTCTTTAAATGGATCATCTTATTTGAAACCACTGAAGGCTTCATACCGCTGGGGTGGTGGGTCTATTGAAAAGGGATTTTTGCTAAAACCAGAAAAAAGTCTATCAAGAAAAAGGAGAAGAATACAAAACAAAATACTATAAAGTCAGTAAAGTTCTGTTTTTAAGGTTTTTTCTGTTTCTAAGGGAAGAAAATTCTGAAACAAAATAAAAATTAATACAGACAATCCAAAATTACTTGGAGCAAAAAGGTGAGTCCATTCTTCGAGAACAAAAATGTTGTTATTGATGAAATAAAATGGTATAATTGTTAGTGATAGTGCTAAAGGAGGTAGAAAGCTCCAGAGCTGCGCTGCATATACAAAGAAAAACAAGGGATGTTTCACAGCTCCCTTGAAGATTAATGCAAGTGAGGTAGTAATTTACAAAAACACTTTCAAGCAAGATTGCAAAGAAAAAAAAGCGTTTAAGGATTATAACTCAAAAAGGGAAATAGTCCAGTTAATATAAGGAACTAGTGCATCCCTGTCAAGTAGAAGGTAATCAAGTATATTTGGAAAAACTATTAGCTGACTAACATGGTTTTTTTCAATCTGGCTTTATCTTTTAGTAAAAGTTTAGTGAGGGACATGGAATTTGTTTTGTTTGACTCATTACAGAATGAAGTGATCTTCAGATTTAGTGATATTTTCATCAAGGTTGTTAGTCTGGCTAGTTGCTGCTTAGGTGTTGCTATAGCTGACACTGTTCATGATTATTGTTTGTTAAGGCCACATCAGAAAACCCTGCTGTGCCTGAGACAAAATGAAGGAGAAAAGAGAGAGGTGATGTCTGTCCTGGAAATACAATTTGTATAGTGAGAGGGGAGAAATGGGTCATTTTAGGATACGTAACTTACTACCGTGGATCACATGGAAAAAGCCTGTTTCTTCTCATTAACCACAGAGGGATTCCACAGTGATGACCTCTGCCATTGGATCTACATTGCTTTGGGTTAGGGAGTTGAATATCCCCCAGGATGTCACAGTGATAGCCATGATAAAATATAATGGCTCACTGGTGCTTAAATCTTTTGACAGCTTTATATATGTCATGTGTATATGTGTTTGAGGGAAGACAATTGCAGGCAATATAGCAGAGATGGGGAATACAGCAGAGAATGGTTGGAAGGAGAATAATAAAGGTATTTAAAATAGTGTCCTGGAAATTGAGGAGGGTCAGTGTGAAACATATAGGCTTTTTCCAAGTGAAACTGACCACTGAAAGGAACTCTAGGCAGGCTCTGTCAGAATTCCATGCACATTTACATACATTACATTTTATATGGTATACAGTTGATAAGAAATTGTGTGAGAGAAAGGGTTTTCCTTTACACAACTCTGTAGAAAAAGAGCTACTCTATAGACATAGATAGCTTGTTTCATTCACTTTTAAAAGTATAGCTTTATGGGGTAGTCTTGAAAAGGTCTACTATAGAGAGTGTGTCTAGGAAAGAAATTTTGGCCTTCAGGAAAAATATAGTTTACAGTATAAGCAAATAGAGGAAGACAAAAAAGATTCTACAATATAGTATCATTAGAGAGCTGCAGGTTCAATAGGCTACATTAATGCAACCTAAAGCACTTGCTTGCCTTTGTAGTTCCAGAATATCTAAGTAACACAGGCTTTTCAGGTAGATGGCGCAGAAGTTTCTAGTAATTTCTTTCCCATAATTCCATTAATCCTCTAGAATATGGTGATTGCATTCCTGCTGATAAAACAATAACCCTATTCTTCAGTCAGCTGAAAATCTGAAGTTAGATGTGCTACAGTTAAGGGTGAAAGCAGCTAAAACAATTCAAATCAAAGTGTGAAAATCTATGCCTGAAAGAAACACAATGGGGTATTAAGAGAAAAAGCCAGTGGAACAAATATACAACACTCCTGATCACTTTCCAAAAGGAGGATTCTTTGTGTTTTGTGTAGCTCAGGTGTCAGTGGGGTGGTGGATTGCAGTCCCTTTAATCAAACACAGTGTGGTATTCCCACACAACATGCACTTGTGCTGTTTCCAGCTGCTGACAGCTGGGGTAGAATTTTTCTTGTGACCTAAGGTCATGTGCCAGTTATTCTCTGCTGCCTCTGCCTGAGCTTCAGAACTATGACAGCAATTACCCTCCACTACCAGGATCATGGAAAAGAGGAGAGCAGTAGAAACAGGGGAAAGAAATTTGTTTCCCATATCCTTATCTGTCTTCAGCATGCTGTTTCACAGTGCACTTCTACTGAATGGGTTGCTGCTTTTGCAATGCTGATGTAGAGAATGAAGAAAACCTTTTAGGGAAGCAGTTGGCAGCAGTCTGGATTACACCTTCTGCACAGAGGATAAGTAGGCATACTGAAACTGTCTGTCAAAATTTGGCTGGAGCAGTTAGCTTCACCTGGCTTATTCCACTAGAAGTCAATGTCATATTTTAATGTGAATTAGTTTTTAAAGCTGAAGACTGGGAGGAATTTGCTTCTTATTTCTGTTCTGTACCTAGAGATAAATAGAAGGCAGTATTAGGCAGTAGTGGAAAGTGAAGGATGGTGAGCCTTGTAACAATGCCTTACATATTTACAGTCCCTTTTAAAAAAGATTTTAGAATGTACTTTATATTGTGAATATAGAAATGTGTGTTATGATGTTATAATGGTTCTCCATAGACACATAAGTTCGTATTAGGTTCTGTATCAGAATACAACTGATATATTCAACATGCTCATTAGTCCAGAAGTTTAATTATTTAAAGAATCTTTTGTTACCTTGTGGAATACAACTGTATAAAGTGGGGCTGTGAAATAGGCTAGTGATGAATGTATCCAGAGTTCACGCAGGCGAAGCCAGGGTTGATCCAGTTACATTTTGGCCACAGAACATGAGCTTGTTCATACCTGATAGCAATAGCTGTAATAAGTAGGTTTTGCTTTACCTATTGTGACGAAAGCTTGTCAGTGCTACAACGCTTGCAAGTTCCTTAGGTACTATATTAATATTACTAGTATCTAATTTGATGAGCTAAAGCTGATGTTATGCGTTTTGATAATCTCTTCATAGAAGTGCTTGACATTAGGGTGCTTGGAAAGCTGTTATGTAGATTTAAGTTTTTTTGAGCACTTCAGCAATATTGTCCAAGGAAAGCTGATGCTAGCCTTGCATTGTGTGATCTTGCTTATATGCAGCATGCTCACTCTTTCATATTTATTTAACTATTTGTGATCCAAAGAATAGACAAAAATGGGTTTGAGTTTTCTTGTCATTTGTATTTCTTAAATATTCACTGAATGGAATGGGGAAAAAAACTTCACATGCTGGATGCCCACTGAGATTTTTGCGAAAACAGATACTGTGAGCTGATATCTTAATAGGATATCCTGATTTGCTTTACTTATGAGAAGAGTAGCTGTGGGTTGTATTTTTACTAAGTGAAATAAATCCAAAAAGAAGAGGAGATGTGCAAAACAGAAAAAAAAAAAAAAATCTCCTCTCAAGCTCAAAACTTTTTTCCTTAATGAAACTCTGTGTTTATTCACACTTGTACTAGAAGAAGATAGAAAAATCTCTCCATAAAAGATGGAAAGGGTGGCATTCATCATTCTCACTCAAGAGACCATAGTGTAAAAATACACCATTTCTATAACCATGTAAGTTTCTAGAAACTCATTTAGTTTCATATGCTTTGAATAGAATGCACTTAAGACTTTCAAAGAAAGCTTTTCTCATGTCTTTGTGAAGCAAATAGAATGATACCTTTGTCTAGTGTTTAGTTGCTCCCCTCACTGCTAATGGTATTCTGGTCTTCAGTAAGTCAAGGGGGGTGAACTTTCCCTTCTTGGCAGTGGTGAGGCTACACCTGGAGAGCAGTGTCCGGTCCTGTGCTCCTCAGTACAAGAGAGACATGGGCATACTGGAGAGAGCACATTGGAGTGCCATGAAGATTATTAAGGGACTGGAGCATGTCTTCTATAAGGAAAGGCTGAGGGAGCTGGGATTGTTCAGCTTGGAGAAGAGGCTTAGGGGGCTGAAATTCCATCAGTGTGTATGAATACCTGAAGGGAAGAGGTAAAGAGTACGGGGCCAGACTCTTCTCATTGGTGCCCAGTGAGGATAAGAGTCAAAGGATACAGACTGAAATACAGGAGGTTTTGTCTGAACATCAGGAAATACTTTGCTGTGAGGATTATTGAGCACTGGCAGAGGTTGCCCAGAAAGGTGGTGACATCTTCATACTTAGAAATATTCAAAAGCATTTTGGCCATGGTGTTGTACAGTCAGCTTTAGGTGATCCTACTGCAGGGGGATGTTGGGTCAAATGACCTCCAGAGGTCCCTTTCAACCTCAGCCAGCCTGTGATTCTGTGATTTACATTCAGTTTGCATGTGTCTCTACAAAGCTCTGACTAACAGACATTTATTGAACAAAAGCCAGTTATGGCAATGGGCTTCCTGCAGCAGTTTCAAGACCATAGAATTAGTTCTTATGCAGCTTTTGATTTTCACGCACGTGGTGTAATTATTCCTAATTTTTGACCACCAAGGCTGGATAAAAGATACAGGAAATGAACAAAATACTGCGATTCTCAAGGCCAAGAATTATAAGCTAACCAACCGAATAAAAATACTTGTACTATCTGTCACAGAAGGCAGAATAATACAGAAGAAATTTATGTTAATGAAGTTTCAGGATAGGCGTCAGAATTATTCAGACACTAAAGGACTTGATAATAGGCCAACATAAACAGAAGCATCTGTCTTTCTGAAGTGCTGGCTGATTAAGAAAATTACTGCATGTGTTTAACTAAGCTTTTATACTAACCTTAGGTTAGTGGTGAGGATTAGAGGCTTTGTAATTTTTTTTATGGAGAATTTTTAATTTCATTTTTGTAGACAGGCGCTTAAACAAACACTTTCATTTACATGTTGGGCTTGAATATGATTTGTAAAACTGGAAGCTGAAATGTGCAAGTAGCTGTAACTAATGGGGAGAAATGATAATACAAGAACTGTTAGAGGGCTTCTTTGCCTCCTGCTGATCCACCTGCCTAGAAAAGATTCTCTCAGCACCTAATTCATTGGGGTTTAGTGTCACTTGGCATTACTGGAGCAGCCATTGCATTGTGCAGAGGCCAATTTTTTTCAGAAGACAAACTCCTCTTCTGCAGTTTTCTAGAGCAAGTACAGGTGTTTTGCATCTCTCCTGAAAGTGAATGAAGTCACTAGATTCTGGCAAGCTTTGCACTATCATAAAAAGGCTTATGCTTGTCTGTTTTTCGAAACAAGTGCAATAGTAAAAGTTTTGTGAAGTAAAGACTGCAGTGATATTACATGGACTCTAAATTGCTTTCATGCATGAACTAAATAAAGTGCTAAGAGGGTATAAGAAATACTCCCTATCTCAAAATCCAGTTGCTGAGACCACGTTTTAAAGTGCCTGCTAAGAAGTTACGTGGCATGTTCTACCTTATTGTTGAGAGGCCTGCAGTTTACCAGTGTAATACTATGAGCATTTACTTCTAGGGAAGTAGCTTGTTTCATGTGTACTGCAGTCTAGCTTAGAAGACGGAATAGCCTCAGAGAACCCAGCAGGACTGGGTCTGCTGCCATAAAGCTAACTGAAGGAATATCACATTTATTTTTTGTTGTTGCTTTGTCCAACAGCCAACAAATCAGAAAAGAGCTGGTTGAGTTAATGCCAAATTTAAGCAAGCTACTCCCTTGCTGTGGAGTTTTCTGATTGCAGGTAGAGTCAACAAACCAACCCCCAGAGAAATGGCTATTAATGCTTCCAGAAACTAACGTGTAGCAAAGACCCATTGAGTAATGTCAGTCTTCTCACTTAATATCATTGCAGCCAGGAAATAGTAGAGAATACAGGATATCTGCGGAGTTGGAGTACTGTTAAAAAAAAAGAGACTTGCATTTTTGGGTGGGCCATCAGAATTGATTTTGATTTCTTTCTGTCTGCATCTGGGTGCTTCCCACAGATCAATACAGCTCACGTAGGGAGAAATCTTAGTCCTCAGAGAATTAATTGAGCAAGGTCATCTGAGAAATACCTTTACATGTATTTTTAAAAAAATTATAAACTAGGGGTTATATCTTGTCTACATTATGGGGAATGAATAGAGATCCATTAGGAAAAATCAATTCGTTAATTCCACAAAGTGCATCTTCAGTAATGAATATTGTTCTCTTCTGTCAGGGTTGTATTTACAAGCAATTGAAGCTCAATAGCAACTAAGTCTAGGCAGAGATCCTTCACAGACCAAGGTTCAGGAGATGAAGAAAGCTACTTGCACTTCTGGAAGGTAGTTAGATGTCTTAAAATTTCCTCCTGTTTGTAGTCCTCCTTTATAATGATTGCTGGTTTGCTTTGATGACAGTATTTTCTGTAGATCAAATTAATAGGCACACAACTGTGATTTGGAAGAAACTCCAGCTCAATGTTTTCACCTCCTTAGCTGTTTAATGAGCCAGCAGTTCCCTCCTGTAAGTTTAATGGATTATTCTGCAACTAAATGAAGTTCATCCACAAAGAGAAGCAGATAGAGCAATTACTGATAATTTCATCTAAGAAAGTTGTCAACTCATCTTGTCAAGTTAGTGAGATGTCTGTAAAGTTGACACATTTGTTTTATTTTACAGGTTTATTACTCAGCTAGGTTTTGTTTTAGGTATGTGCTTTTTGTACGTATAAGATACCTTTAAGAATACCGTGTTCACATCAGGGCAAGGGCTATTCTGAAATTCCTGTGTTAAACAGGGTGGCAATAGTCAACCTACCCATTTCAAGAGAAGCAGAAGGGAGGAGAACTTATTTATTTCAACCAAATTACCCATTCCTTTAAGGGATCAGGAATTTACTGAAATTTTGAAGGAGGCACACACAGCTTCTTTCAGAGCAACCATGAAAAGAAGGAATTACATTTTTACTGACCTCATGAGCTGTGCAAAACAGCAGAGTTCCTGGGTCCTACATCTGCATCACAGCCAAAGACACATTTTTCTAGTCCATGCGTGGGATTTTTCATACGTCTATGTGGTTGCTTCAGGTCAGAATACATTCATGCCTTAAATTTCTGTAGCCTAAAATTCCATTTTCCAATTGGGCAAACAGATAACAGTTTGGGTCATAGAAGAAGAGCTGTTGTTAATAACTCTCAAAGTAAGAAAGTCAGCCAAGTATCCTATCAGAAATAATGTTTCATGAATGACTTAAAGAAAAAGAGAAGGGTTAAATTCTCTCAGCAGGAATTAGTTCAGAAACATAAACGAATATTACAATGCCTTTTTCAAGAGAAGATAAAACTAGGCAATTTGAAGAAAAAAAATCAAACCAACAAACAAATCCAAACCTGTGAAAATGGGTCATTTTTGCATCTTCTTAAATCTTTCTAGTCATCTGTGTGTACATATATGTGATATGCCTTTGTGTATGTACACATATATATCTGTGTTTGAATATTTATTAACATATTCATATACATCTGTCCCTATAACAGACCCTCGTTTTTAAAGCTATGAAGTTGTTTGCTGTAAAGACCTGTATGACTGAAGTAATGAGTTTATTTTTTACAGGAAGTTTCTTCCACAAAGGTTCATAATACAAATGGAGACACCAATATTTAAAAAGTAGTAGTGGTATTTTCAGGTGGAGTGTGCATCAACTGTATTTTCAGATGAGCTGTTGCATTGCAATAGAGCATAGGTACAATACAAATGTTATAATCACAAATAAATGTATTATCAACTTCATATTATTAGCTCAGAGTAGTAATTTAGAGAGTCCATATCAGTTGAAGGATTGCCTTCTTTTCAGGGAGAAAATGTTAAGATTTCATCAAGCCATTTCTGGGTGGCGAAATTAATTTGGAGGCTTAAAGTTCAAGCTTCCTAGAGCATAAGCACAAATATCATTATAGCAGCCTATTAAGAAGTACTTCGTTGCTTCCTGTTGCAGAATCATTTAATTATGAATTTAAATTAAGTTTAGATAAACGTGGGGGTGGTTTTTTTGGGGGTTTTTTTGTTGTTTTGTTTTGTTTTGTTTTGTTTTTTAATTTGGTGTTTGTTTAAGAAGCACTAACAACTGTCAAAAGCTAAAAGATTTTCTAATACCTTGAGGTCCAGTAGTGTCTTTCATTTTTTTCTATCTGAAGCCCTGAAAGAATAGTGGTACCCACCTGCCAGGCAATATATGACAATGGGTGGTATTAATAGAAACATAGAATCATAAAATAGTTAGGCTTGGAAAGGACCTTGAGATCACCTAGTTCCAACCTCCCTGCCACAGGCAAGAACACGTCACAGTGAACCATGTTGCCCAAAACTCCATCCAACCATGTCACCCAAGACTCCATCCAACCTGGCCTTGAGCACTACCAGAGATGGAGCATTCACAGCTTCCCTGGGCAACACATTCCAGTACCTCTCCACCCTTACAGTAAAGAACTTCCACCTTATAGCCAATCTAAACTTCCCCTGTTTAAGCTTTAACCCGTAACCCCTTGTCCTCTCACTACAGTCCCTAATGAAGAGTCCCTCTCCAGCATCCTTATAAGCCCCCTTCTGGAAGGCTCCTATGAGGTCTCCACTCAGTCTTCTCTTCTCCAGCCTGAACAGCCCCAACTTCCTCATCCTGTCTTCATATGGGAAGTGCTCCAGTCCCATGATCATCCTCGTGGCCCTCCTCTGGACTTGTTCCAACAGTTGCATGTCCTTTTTATGTTGAGGATCCTTTTGATGCAGTCCAGGATACGGTTGGCTTTCTGGCCTGTGAGCACATGCTGCTGGCTTATGTTAAGTTTCTTATTGACCAACTCCCCCAAGTCCTTCTCTGCAGGGCTGCTCGGAATCTCTTCTCTGTCCAACCTGTAGCTGTGCTGGGATTGCTCCAACCCAGGTGTAGGACCTTGCACTTGGCATGGTTAAACTTCATGTTATTTCCTATTATAAAAGCAGGGAGTAGAACAAACAATCCCAAGTAAGAGTTGAGAAATGAGGAAGCATACAAGATTTACCGAAAAAAAACCAGTTTGGTTTGGATTTTTTCTTTTTTTTTTTTTTTTTTTACTGATTTGTACCATATTGAAAGTTTTTGCTGCTAAGCTAGTTATGTACGTTATTTTATATGAAAATTGTTACTTGCTCTTTACCATGTTCTACATGGTAAAGAAATTTTCTTTGTTATAATTTAATAACTGAGGTTAGCAATGAGTCAAGAACTCTTGTTCTTCTGTTACTGAATGTCTTGGTAATCGATCAAGATGCTGTTGTTTGTGAAGCATTGCGGTTTTGTTCCCTTTTTGTGTTCTATGGCCCAATTTAAGTGAGTATAGGGCTTGGCTACTTATTTACAGGATAAGAATCTAATTTTACTGTTTTCATAGAATCAGAGAATGGTTTGGGTTGGAAGGGACTTTAAAGATCACCTAGTTCCAACCCCCCTGCCATGGCCACAATCACTTTCTACTAGACCAGGTGGCTCAAAGCCCCATCCAGCCTGGCCTTGAACCCTGCCAGGGATGGGGCATCTGCAGTTTCTCTGAAAAAAACTGTTCCAAACATCTCACAATAGTGAAGAACTTTTTCCTAATGTCTTACCTAAGTCTACCTTCTTTAAGCTGTCATGCCTTGTGCCGTCACTACATCCCCTTGTAGAAAGTCCCTTTCCCGCTTTCTTGTAGGCCCCCTTTAGGTACTGCGTGGCTGCTATCATGTCTCTTCTGAGCCTTCTGTTCTCCAGGCTGAGCAAGTCCAGCTCTCTTAGCCTGTGTTCATAGGAGAGATGCTCCAGCTGTCAGAGCACCTTCGTGGCCTTCCTCTGGACTTGCTTCAACAGGTCCACATTCCTCTTGTGTTGGATGCCCCAGAGGTGAATGTAGTACTGCAGGTAGGGTCTCACAGGAGCAGAGTAGAGGGGCAGGATCACCTTCTTCAACCTGCTGGTCACACTTCTTTTGATGCAGCCCAGGATATGGTTGGCTTTCTGGGGTGAAAGAGCACATTGCTGGCTCATGTTCAGTTTGTTGTCAACCAACAGCCCCAATTATTTTTCCTCAGGGCAACTCTCAATCCACTTTCTCTCAGCCTGTATTTGTGTTAGGGATTGCCCTGACACAGGTGCAGGACCTTGCACTGGACCTTGTTGAACTTGAGCTTCACACAGGCTCACCTCCTGAGCCTGTCAAGGTGTCTATGGATGGCATCCCTTCCCTACAGCGGTTTGACTGCTTGGTGTAGTTTAGGATTGACTATACAGGCATCATGGCCATTACAGCTACATGGAACTAGAAAGAAATAAAGTAAAAGTTCAGTTGGTATAGTATATGTGTGTTTATCTAAACACATTTTTATATAGAAGTGTGTATATATGTATGTTTATGTTTTCATCAATGTATAAAAAAAAGTATCATCTCAATATGTTCATTATCATAAGTCTGTGTGTCCCATCTTGATTTCATGTCCTTGTCTTCATTTTGCTGAATTGCTGTGTCTTCTCTTGTAAAATGCAGGAGTTTTGAGAACCAGAAGGAACCGCTTCCTTTCTTGAACTCTGCCAGGCTGAAACTCTTAGGTATCACTACTCAAAGAGTTACAGTGTGAGCAATATACAGTTTATGCAGTTATGAAGATTACTTAGACAGTAAAGTTATGGAGTGCATTCTCTCACTCACACTAATGAATTTCTAATGACTATCCACAGTCATACAAAGAGATAATTTCCTCACTAAGATAATCTTATGTCCCCACATTTTCTTTACATGAGCCATTACTGCACTTCTCATGTTTCAACCTGCTTCCACCTTTTTAAAAGGCCTGTCCTGAGCCTTTTTCTTGATCTTATGAGACATTCTGTACCTGAGCATTTTTGGCGACTCATGAGCAAGCTTCCCCTGTCGACAGAGAGTCTGTTTTGGCTCATCCTACTTCCACAGTGCAGCTGGGTATGCTAGATTGAATTTTTCTGCTTCATACTTGCCAGCTGCTAGACGTTAATCTTTTTCTAAAACGAAGAATTATCAAACAACTCCTCAACTTTTTCTTTCATCACCATAGCAGAGGCCCATATGGTGGATTTACATAGGAAGACAAAACAAAGCAATTCTGCAATTATCCTCACAGCAAAGGCTTCTGTGTTGAATCAGACAGTCTCATTGCACAGATTTTGGTGGAGCAGTCTTGTGTGTCTTTCTGACAAAGCAGTAGACTAAACTGGGTGCTGACTGAGATCACTGAATTTTAATCTGGATTTTAGCATTGGCTGCCTGTGTCCTGTGGTAATAATTTCGCTTTTTCCAGTTTAGGTTGAAAGGCCACCAAAATGAGGACTGTCTTTTCCTGTGTTGCCATATTTGCACAATGCAGTTACAGTAGGATCCAAACCTTCAGCATTACTTCAGCATCAGAAGTTTGCTTCAGTTGCTGACATCATATTCATAGTCAACACACAGTCTTAGCTGCTTCCATGTGCTGGAGGATCTCACAAACATTTTCACCTCAGCTTTTGAGTTTTCGTTCACTCTGTTTTACAGTGAAAGGGATGAGAAGGCCTTTAAACTGAAATTATAATGACTGTACTCTGTCCCCTAGAAGGACAACACATCCTTGATTTGAGGTGAGGCTGCAGCAAAATAACAAGTTCTTTCACTTCCAAGAGATGAGAGGAGACAGATACCACTTTAAATGCATATGTTATTACGCTAGACTGAGTTAAGGTAGCAAAGGTGACAGGAGTATAGAATGATTGAATTATAATCTGAATTTCTGGGGAAACATTAATTATAAAACTTTATTACTTTGCCACTTCTTTAACTGTACACTGATTTTGTTTTGAGGGTGGATTCTGCAGGAGCAGGAAGTCAGAAATACAAAGGTGTGATTCATCTCTGTTAATGCTGGTGTAATAGCTAAAAGTGCACTTCCCACCAGCTGTCTCCTTGAGCAGTCTGGAAATTTTTTTAATACTTTGACCTGATCAGTTAATATAATGGGTAAAATTTTCCCATGGATCCTTCTCAATGTTACCGTCAATCTGAACTTGACATGAATCATGCAGACACTGGCAATGAAAAAGCCAGAAGAAAAGAATTGCCTTAGTGAAGTGCATATTTTGTCATTTATATAAAACATTTGTCAGTAGGTAGATGAGAATAAAAAAGAGTGAAATAAAAGTGAAATATACCTACAACATATCACTTTTCTTCAAGTGTCTTGTTTTCCCTCTTACTTTACTGTGGCATATGTGTTTGCTTGCTCTCTTGATTACTGAATTATATCCAAATATTTTTCTTTCAGAATCAGGAATACTGGCTATTGATCCTTTAATCAAGATTGTTTCCTAGGCTTTTATGTTCGATTTCAGATTTGTTTGTTAAAGCAATGCCTATTAAGCAAGACATCAACCCTTGTGAATTTGTGTGTGTGTGTGAAGGGAAGTCATTAGTCATTTTTTCTGCCCTCTTTCTGATTTGCAATTCGACCTTGGAAATCACTCTGCAGACCCTTCCCAAGTGCTCAGTTGCTCATAGAAGGTAAATAATGGGAAATAGTATAAGTAAATGACTGAATAGTTCCTGGTGCTGGACGTGTGATTTACATGTGGTTTTCATCTTGGCTTGTCAGTCAGTTGCATCCCCAAATAACTCTGAATGGGTTTATATGTTACATTAGTGATATAGAGTACCCACTTACCATGAACAGGCTTTGTGAGCCATTGTTTCAATTGGGCAGACCATCCTATTACCAGCTTGTAGTAGTACAACACGTTTTGCAGTACACAGTGCCTTGTAAAAAAGGCTATGTAATTTCACAAGCTACTGAGTTTAAACCAGCCCCTCTCTACTCTCTTACTCCATAAACTAGTTAGAAACAGAAGCTTGAGAAATGGTATTTGGGGGAGGGAAAAAACTCCATGCTGTTTCCAGTATCTTATCTATAGGTGAACTGGGGAGTTGAGAGGATGACTTCGATCCCTCTTGCATTTGCCAGTGACAAAATCCACAAAGTACAGTGTCTCTTTAGAAGATTTTTGAAATTTTTTTGATGCTGTTTAAAGTTTCTAGTTTCTAGAGTATTGTGTATTAGAGGAAAACTGCTTAAAGTACATCTAGGCTTGGGGCAGAAATTTGTATTTCTAAAACATTATCAGAAAAGTATCAGAAATTATGATACTGTGGGGTGGAGAGTTGCACTGTTTTAATCAGCTACAATTTCATGTGTTATGCTGATGTAGGGTGACTATCCAATGCGTGCTTTCGCTCACATAGTTCCTTCAGTAATGTAGCTAAAGATATGATGAAGAGGCCATTAACTGCATCAGGCTCGAAGACAAAGGGGGAAAAATACATTTGAAAATGTCATTGAAAAGGCAGATTTTTTCACCATATGGTTGGGAGTCCTCTTAGCCAGTCATTCTCATTCCCCTGTCTAAATTAGAAGAGCAAAAATAAGTAATTTAGTGCCTTTTCATGTGTGTGTTCAGGGACAGAGACAATTCTGTCAACATGAAATCTAGCTAGGCTGGGGACTGGACTTGATTTGCAACTCCCGTAGCTTCAAGTTAAAACTTAAAAATAATCATAGACTCATAGAATAGTTAGGGTTGGAAAGAACCTGAAGATCATCTGGTTCCAACCCCCCTGCCATGGGCAGGGACACCTCACACTAAACCATGCCACCCAAGGCTCTGTCCAACCTGGCCTTACAAATCAAATGGCACAAAAGAGATTGTGTGAGGGGGAAGAGACTCCTTTTCCCTGTGAATTGTTCAAGAGACAACAATGATCAGACAAGCCAGCATATTGCAGGGAACTTTGCATTTCAGTTCATGCCACTGGAACAATTAGCCCTAGTCGCAGAATGCAGAAGGAACTGGCACCCATAGCACCAGCAATTCCTGGTCTTCTGCACTTTTTTTCAGGTGTGTTAAGACTTCTTGCTGCAGTTCAGGCTGAGGGTATGCTGATATCAACATTTTGTTCTAAAGTGTTAGTGCAGTTTTGCAGAACATACCTTTCTTGTCCATTAGTTGCCTATATGTTCATTCAGCTCAAAAAGGCATTGATGCATGCAAATCACTTTCCTTTGGAGAAACAAGAGTTAGAAGCTCCTGCCCAGCTGAAGACTACATGCACTCCTGTGCCCACTGGCATAAGAAAGGTCTGAATCAGCGATTGTGTCATGTCACAAAGTCCTCCAGCACGTATTAAACATTTACATGCCAGCTGGATGTTTTAGTGTTGTCAACAGCTCCTTAAAGTAGAGTAGAACAAACAATCACAATTAAGAGTTGAGAAATGAGGAAGCACACAAGATTTAGTGGAAAAAAAAAAAAACAGTTTGGTTTGGATTTTTTTCTTTCTTTTTTTTTTTTTTTTTTTTTTTTAAGATTCATACTATATTGAAAGAAAGTTTTTGTCACTAAGCTAGTCATGTACGTTATTTTATATGAAAATTGTTACTTGCTCTGGAAGTCTGTTTATGCTACAGAAAAGCTGAATCTACTTTCATATTTGCTATCAGATACCAGTACTGAGTTCTTTATGATTCCGCTGCTTTTTGCCTAGCCTGCTCTAGTTTAGAGCATTTGCTCTGTTTAAACCTCAGATAGTAATTTTTGGCTTTCTTACTTGCTGAAAAAAAGTTTTCAGAATTAATGAGACTGATTTTTAAAAAAAAAAAAAAAAAAAAGTGTAATTTTCTTACTCCCTTTTTTTCTGACTCTGTTTTTTTTTTTTTTTTTTTTTTTTCCCCAATATTTTCCAATGAAGGGCAGTATGTCTATAACTTCAGCACTCCTAAGCTAATCATTTTAAGAAAAAGCAGGTTACCATAACATCCTGCTTTCTGGCAATGCTATAACTGTCATTTTGCTGCTTGTGGAGTCTGGGCTGCATGTGCACTTAACAACTAAAATCTTAAAAAGGCCCCAAAATCTGTATTAGCAGTGATGAATTGCTTCACCTCAGTCCAAAATAACCTTCAGTTTATGTGAAACAGAAGGCACTGTGTCTTTGTTTGGAAGTTACATAAGTTTTATGTGAACTGTACCATGACCTTACTAGCTAATGAAAATATGTAATTAAAAATAGGCAGAAAAGTCAGAAAGGAGAAGGAACTTAAGAATGGCAATGTGAGTTGACATGTCCTTTTCCCCCCTATTTCTTCTTGTTCCCTACCCATCTGGTTGATATACAATCTCTATGTTGCTAGTCTCTTTAGTATGAAAAAGCTCATTTGTACCTACAGCTTAGGAATAGGCTTATTTTTCTTATGATCCTATCTCAGGAGTTCTTGAGGTGTCTCCACATCCCTTTATTTCTATTATTCTGTGAAATTTGGCTGTAATAATCTTGTCTAGGATCTCAGGAGGAAAGTGAGCTCTTACAGAGTGTTGGAAGGAGCAGTCACTGTGGCAGTCTGTTCCCACTGCCCAGCAGCAAAAAAACCCCACATACTTTAAAATAGCTGGGCTTCCACTTCTTTCCTTCCAATGGCCTTGGAACACCTGGTGGATGCAGCCCTGCTGCGAACCTGTATGTCACATTCCTTGTTTTCTAAGCAAGGTGCAAAATTGCTTGTTACTCAGTTTAGAGAGTGCACATAGGGAAGTTGAACACTGAAGAGGAAGCACGTAGCAAGCTTTACACATATGGAGAATTAGACAGTGGGGCAGGTATTTTTTCAATTGGATTTTTGCAACTAAGAACATGTTCTGACAAAGAAAATTGCCTGTGACAGTTTGCTGTTAGGGCATCTATTGGGGAAGGTCAACTTCAAAGCAGCAAACATCCTTTATGAAAAAAAGAAAGGAAACAGTGATATGGTCCTGAAATGGTGCAAAAGCAGATGAATAGGAGGTAAATAATGCCTACATAGGGTATGCTGAGGAATATTATGCAGCCAGTGTTCCTTGTTAGGATTATACTGAACTCAGCCACTTGGTAGGGTATAGCCACTTACAACAATAGTAAGCAGGAAGAGGTTTCCTTAATTTAAAGGCATTGAAACAGTCTGTAATAAAGGACCTGGCATACAAATATTACTGCAGCAATCTAGATAAGGCTCAGTACACTGTCTAAAAATATGTCTTCTGTTGCTTGTAAGTCCTCTATTAATTATGTTATTTGATCTGTTAAGGACACTGGACTTTTCTTTGGTGGCTGTGTTAGTTGACTTTATGACTACTGACCAGAGCTCATGCGGAATGATAAACCAGTCTGTACTTTCACCACTCAAAAACCTTGGAACGGATAACAACATAATGGCATTAGATGCCAAACAAGAACAGAGATCACCCTAATAAGCTAAGGAGAACACCCATAAGTCGCATCAAAACAATTGTGGTGGCTTGTTTTCCTCTGTAAGAAGGTGCAGGAGTCTGGTTACTGCTCCTGAATGTCAGGTGCAGTAAAATAGGAAGATACTCTTCTAATTTGCTTGTGTTGGGCAAAAGACTTCCTGCTCTCCCAGATACATTTGTAAGTTATGCGCCAAGAGCAACATGAAGTTACCTAATTGATGGCAAATGCTGTGCATCTACAGACAAATAAGCATGTCTGTCAGGAAAGAAACATGACCTTAACACAAATTGCTTCCTAAATTGCTTTATATGTGCAAAGCATTTGACACTATCCTGCATGATATCCTTGTCTCTAAATTGGAGAGACATCAGTTTGATAGATGGACCACTTGGTGGATAAAGAACTGTCTGGATAGCCGCACTCAAAGAGTTGTGGTGAATGGCTTAATGTCCAGCTGGAGGCCAGTAATGAGTGTTGTTCCTCAGAGACCAATGTCGGGACCAGTCTTGTTCAACATCTTTGTTGGTGACATGGACAGTGGGATTGAGTGTGTCCTCAGCAAGTTTGCCAATGACACTAAGCTGAGTAGATACGTTGGAGGGAAGGAATGCCATCCAGAGGGACCTTGACACACTTGTGAGGTGGGCTGATGCCAACCTGATAAAGTTTAACGATGCCAAGTGAAAGGCCCTACACCTGGGTCTGGGCAACCAGCCACAGGGTGGGCAGAGAAGAGATTCAGAGCAGCCCTGCAGAGGAGGACTTGGGGGTGTTGGTCAATAGAAAAATGAACATGAGCCGGCAGTGTGCGCTTGCAGCCCAAAAAGCCAACCGTATCCTGGGCTGCATCAAAAGGAATGTGACCAGCAGGTCGAGGGAGGTGATCCTGCCCCTCTACTCTGCTCTCCTGAGACCTCACTTGGAGTATTGTGTGC